>VBVQ01001493.1:0-33896 GCA_011636635.1 Tetramorium simillimum
ATATATATATATATATATATATATATATACATACATATATGTGTGTGTGCAAATTCGATTTGTCATACATATATACTATATCTTTCTGTATATTTATGTTTCTAATATTGTTATATTGTTATTTCTAGTGACTGAATTTTCAAAGAAAAGTGGAGACTACACCAGCCTGTCTGCTACCGACATCAAAGTAATTGCTCTCACTTACCAGTTGGAAAAAGAGAAAGTTGGGACGGCACATCTGAAAGACATTCCGACGATAAGGACCATTAAGTCTGCAGAAGATAAACCAAGCGGAGATGATCCTAAACTGCCTGTTGGTTTCTACATGCCAAAGAAAAAAGTAATTTTTTTGAATTATTTCTATTTCTTTGCTTTCTGTATTTATGCTTCATCTAAATTTATATTTTGTATCTAGGAGAGAAAAGAATCGGATGTTGATAACAAAAATGTGGAAGCTTTAAATAATACCGAAAAGACAGATATTACTGAAAAAAATATCACACATATACAGATTATCAACAATTTAGCAGTAGATAAAACAAATAATACAGAGATCACTGATATGGAAAAACAAAGTACTCCTTATGCATCTGCATCTTCAGATGAATCACAATCAGATTATGAAACAGCTGCATCAGACAACGAAGACAACAAAACAGTTGATTTAGTCGATAAATTTTCTAAATTAAAGTGCAATCCTGCTGATTTAAAAGTAGAAGGTGAAAGCGAGGGCAAGTATGTTGTAGATGATATTCTTGCTCCTGTCGATACAGCGTCTAAAAGTGACGAATCATTTGAAGACGAAAATGATGAAGATGAGGATGATGACGATGACGACGATGACAGTGGTTGGATCACACCAGGTAAATTTAATTTTATTAACTTTTTTAACCAGAATTAATGCACAAATATGTACAATTAAAATATAGATTTTTTAAAATTATTGTTGATCGGATTACCATTATCATTTTATACTTCTTTTTTTGCAATTTTTAAATTCTTAATCAACCTCGTATAAAACCAAAACATACCTAGAATATTGAAAATTGAACTCGGGACTTGTCATGACTATGAATTGATCGCTCTTGGTACGGAGCAACATTATTCCATGCTTAAACAAATATACATTTATAAGTATATCATATATATTTAAGTATGTTAATTTTAAATAATTTATCTGTTGACAGCAAATGTGTCCAAAGTAAAAAAGCAAATGGATTCGGAAATACTCGAAGAAAAAGCTGCAACGGTCGCATGTTTAACGATGGATTTTGCAATGCAAAATGTACTCATGCAAATGGGACTAAATGTAGTCGCGTTGGATGGTAGAGTGATTAAACAGATGCGAACGTTCATATTCAGATGTTACGCCTGTTTCAAGACCACCAGTGTCATGACAAAGATTTTCTGCCCGCACTGCGGTAACAAGACGCTGAAGAAAGTGGAAGTCATATTAGATGAGAATGGAAAACAACAGATGCACATCAATTTTCGGAGACCTCTCTCAGCCAAAGGAAAGAAGGTATGTTGGACTATTTTCTGATGTAATTTTTCACAAGTTATATGAATGCGAAAGATGGCAAAAGTAAAAAATAACAAAATTTTTCAGTTTTCATTGCCGATGCCGAAGGGTGGAAAACATGCCAACAATCCCATTTTATGCGAGGATCAACCGTTACCGGATCAACGCCCGTCACGTTTGGCGCGCGCGACAAATAATCCGCTCGACGACGATTACATAGCTGGATACTCTCCGTTCGTTATGCGCGATATAAACTCAAAATCGGCTATGTTGGGTATAAGACCGCACGGTGCCGTCAAGTACTGGATGAAGAGAAACCCTAATGAATCCAAAAAGAAACGAAAATAAAAATTCTTTATTATTAAATCAATGTTTTCATTTCGAGAATCTTTTATCATTACATATTATACATATGTTCCTATAAATACCTGCATTATACATATATTCCTATAAATACCTGCATTTAAGAATATCCAATATTAATTATATTACAATTATAATTTTCATAACAGTTTATTATATGTATATATATATATATTTTATTATATTATAAAATGAAAGCTTCAGTTGTAATTAATTTATTTCTTACAAAAATTATTAAAAAAAAAAATGCCCCGGGTGAGGATCGAACTCACGACCTTAAGATTATGAGACTTACGCGCTGCCTACTGCGCTACCGAGGCTCTTGTGCTACTTACTATAAGTTCGCCAATATTAGATGAAGCAGACGATTATGTTAGGTTAGATATGCACAAGATGACCACGTGGTTATGTCGAATATTTTGTTGTGTTTGATGTGCCTGATCATTATATTGTTAGCATGCTCTGAGACAATATATAATTTAATACAAACATAGTCGTCTGTCTACAAACAAAAGATTCGAATTTGATTTTCAATCTTATCATATATATTATTAAGAATTTTAAAAGAAAAACTTTCACTTGACAAGTTTAAGAACAGATATATATAAACCAAATCTAAGATAGTAGGATGTTGCATTCTTCAAAAAATGGAAATAATAATATAATAACATATTGATAATAAGCTTAAATTTTATTAAGTCAAACGCTTTGCTCTAGTAAGAGAAAACTACGATAGAAGAAACATGCTTTGCCCAGAGATGTGGAATTTCAAACCACCGCCACATTACACCTCTGTGGATACGCTGGATTATAAAAAAGCAAACACGCCTACGGTGATAAAGAATCATTACTTCAATCATTCGGTAAACTTGCTAATAACTTCTTTCAAAATTCAGCTCACAAGATGATATCAAGGTATCAAGATACCTTTCAATTTCGTGTTTTCTGTGTGTCAGGTATCCATGGTACTTCCCGACACCGTTACCGTTCCTCAAAATTTACGCAATTGTCTGTTGGAGGATACAGATTATTATCGAATAAACAGGCTGCGGGTCAACGATCTCTTAAATATAGAGTTCATCGAAGCTTTTGTTAAGAAAGGTAAGTTTATTATTGATTTACATATATATTATTTGCTTAGTATTAACTGTAAATACACGATTGCCTATAGAAAGAAAATCCCTTTTTTTTTCCAAGCTAATGTTCCATCAAAATTAGGAAACGTGAAAAAGAATATTTTTACTTTTACACTTAATGAAGATTTTCATCTATCAATTGTAAGTTTAAACAAGACAAAATTAATATGGAACAATATGCAGAATATATATTTTGAATTATCAAGATGTACACATATTCTTCCCTTAAGTCTGTTCTTATATTTTCTACTAACTAGTTGCATTTTAAATTTCAGGGAAAATTAATCTCCTGACAATAGAAAATAAAATAGACTTGCAAAATTCCATTTGTCTAACTCCAACTGGATGTTTAATACTTTCTTTGCTGACAGAAGATTACCAGGCACTTGGTTTAGAAGGGAAGTCCTCTGCCTTCAGTCACAAACCTCATACACGCTACAGTAAGTTCCAATAATAATGGAGCAATAAATTACACGTTTTACAATTACATAATACAGCATATATTATTTATAATCTATTTTAATCGAATGTATACATTTTTTAATATAAATTTAAATCTTTTTTCAATATACATCAAAAGTAGTGAGGATCGATTTAACGAATGAAAGTTTCATTCCTAGTAAGAAGAATTATGATAGAGTTCGAATAGCGTTGGAAGAACGACTCAACGAGACGTTTGATGTTATAGTATCATGGGATCCACCAGGTACACATACTTTTCCCTGCCTTTCTTATAATACAGTATTCATGTATACATACATTTTCTTGCACAATTATCTGAATATTTCAGAGATCAACGTGTGCCCGTCATCTATAGCAGCATGGTTTCACGCACGCAGTTATGACGTTTGTCTTTGTAGTCAGAAATTTTCCCAAAGGACTGAATATTCATTAACAATTCCTACTTATGAAGACAGACGCAATGAGACTGATACTGATTTCTTCGAATGGCTTGGAGTTTTTAGCATTGATGGCGATTTGTATGTTTATTGTTCATCTTTAAAAATAATTTTTCACGATGATTGTTAAGGTGAAAGGAATATGGTGATTGTTAAGGTGAATAGGAAAATGATGATAATAGATATATAACATTTTTAGATCTGCTAAAGAAGAGGATTATGCTAACACATACCGATGTTCTTCTCCTTCTGTACATGTCGGACAGGTGCAGTATTTGCAGTGGACTGGCTTCTTTACGCAACAAAAGATACAAGAAGTGTATAATGTATTAAAACAATATGTATTATCGCGAAATACTTTACCGTGGGTTAGTTTAGACGTACAAGGTTTTGTAGATAGTCCCATTAGTTTCGATTTGAAAGAGCACATGTTTTTCATTGACGGAGACAATAGTTACACTATTGTATTTCGACCTAAAGGTGAAGCGGTTGTACGAAGAAATTTAAGTTCTAATAATAAGTTCTAATAAAAATACGTTGTTAAATTTTTTTGTTAATAAATACGTCTTTTTTACGCTAAATCCAGTTCTCTTTTTTATTAAAGCATAGTATTCAGAATTTTTAAAAATCAAGCAGAAGAAAAGACATAATTTTATATTGACTAAGGAATTACAAGGAATTTTTTTTTTAGTAAATCAAAGTATACACTGGGAATCTACGAGATTCAATCATAATTTATTTTGTCATATAGAGGATAATTGATGGCTATAAGTCATGCATTTTGTTGATATAGTAAAATATCTTATATTAATATAAATATGATAAGTTAATAACGAAGGGACAAGAGGTGTAATGAAAAATGAAAGATAAAGAATGTATATATATGTTTGGTTATTCACTAAAGAAAGTGAAAAAGGTAGAAGTTAAATCGCCTATATTTATTGCACAATATGCTGTACGCAATGAATAAGAAAGTTTCACTCTCTCAGAATATATTCCATTTCTACCGTCATTCTAAATTGTTCGGTATTTTCACACACCACTTGTCTTTTTATTAACTAATATTAACAATATAAATACTACGAATGATCTCTGAACTATCATAAATACTAATTTTACATGTAACCACATATACATTACCACACTATTTTGACTGCCTGAAGCCTATCACAAGATAAAAGAGATCCGAATAGACTTTAAACTATTATTTTGCAACATAATAAAATTATACGCATCAGTGTAAAGCTGATGCTTATAAATAAATTAATATGTAAAAACATAATACGTAAAAAAATAAAAGGCACTAAGATACTTGACTATGAGATCAAAGCAATCTATATATGTATATATATATATATAATAAAATCTTTAGTTTAAGCAGGCATGTCTTTGTAAATAGTAGCAAACATTTTTTTGTCTTTTTTTACATTAAACATATATATGATGTCAAGATAATGTAAAATGTCCTAGGCATCTTTTGAAAAGTTAAGTCACATATCTATATCAGAACGTTTGAATTAATTTTCAGATTAATACGTGGGAACTATCCGAATCACTGAATTTCACTCTAGAATTATAATATAAATCCTCTATACCTGAAGCAACAGACATGCGAGACTTAGAACGCGCCACGAGTTCGCCTATTTCATCGAGATCTCGATACCTAAAATATAAGTAATTAGTTTCTTTGTGTAAACTTTTTATCTCAATTTATTTAGGATCAATGCTGCACTGTCGCGTCAAATATATACACGTCATTGGATACGTACCTACTGACAGGCCGACTAGGATTTTCAGATGATTCTGATGAATTTTTCATAGTTGAAAATCCGTCATCCGCATTAAATGACGCCGCATTACCTGTGCAAACATGATAATCTATTAAAAAGATGTGATAGATATAATAATTTTGTTCAAAAGAAAATATAATATACTACCAGAGGGAAATAATATAGTATGTTTTAGCAGGTCACCGCTGATGAACGGAGATAAACTATCATCATCGTCTGGTAACATATGATTGATTGAATCTGTTCCGATAGACTCGACCATTTCCAACCATTGCTGATTGTGCGATCGAAACTTTTCTACCTTTATGCGAGCAGCCCAATTCTTGTCGCATATCTAGAATAATTTGAATAATTGATACTTCTTACGACGCTACACAAATTGTTTTTATAACATAAATCATTTAACATATTTGAAAGTTTTCAAAAACGAATTCGCATTCGTGCCCTTCGTTACTTACGGCAATAACATCTAAGCATGTATCACAGACTTTTCTAATTGCAGGATTTTTGTCGTGCATCAGATCGATCAGATATCCGGGGGCTTCTGCAAATAATAATACACAATTTTCCATAATTTATTCATTCATGTAGAAGGTTTAAAGATATTCGCAACGTATATTTGCCGTGTTATTTTATACGTCTTTAACGGATCCGGACTGAGAATATTGATTATATATTACCATTACCAGTCTCGCGAATCAAATAATCTCGGGTTGAATCGTGTTTTGCAATTTGATAAAAAACGTAAATAATTTGCAAAACCATTTCATCATCTTCTTGCTTGGCTGTAATGATATTACATATTGAAAGTATTGAATGCTTGTCTCTCATATATATAAAAATCGTATGAATTTTTTAAGCACGTTTGTTTTTTAATACATGCATACCTTTAAGCAATTCGATAAGAGACAGAAGTATATCGGCCTTGCATAACAAACGTGCGCAATCTTCGTCGTAAGCTGCAGTGCCCAGAAATATGACAATCTCAAGAACTATGTCATCTTGTGCCTTACCTGCCGATATAAAAAATAACGTATAATAAAATAATTAGAGACAGAGAGAGATTTATTTCAATTCTATTTATTAACATTATAAACACAAAAAAGAGCAATGAGATCATACCTGGAACTAGATTATTGCGTATCCATGGTATAAGATTGCAGCGTTGAATGATTTGAGAATAATCCAAATCAGGCAATTTTAAATTGCCTAACACGCCAATTACTTCCAGTACAAAGTCTTGAGAATCAGACTGAGTCAAGGCCATAGCAAAATCTCCGACAAATTCCTATTAAACATATACGAGAAAATTACAATTGATAGTTATTGTATTAATCCTAATAATTGTTAATATTTCAACTCACGACAAAGTTTTCTTTTGTTGAATCATGTTGGGAAATATTTCTAATCATCTTCATCACGAGAGCGTCTTGATTTCTAAATGCAATTTTTATGAGACCTTGCAAACGATTGTTTTCTACCATCAACTGCGCATTTTTATTGTTAATAGCTAAATTTATGCCGAGCGCTATTAATTCAGATTTTACGTGTTCGTCCTCGAAATTTAAGATCATATTTGTTATCTAAAACAGAATATACAAATTATGAAGTAAATTTTAGCTTATTAAGTTTATATCAAAATTTCTTAGATTTTTATATACCATTGGAATGCAATCTGTATTTGTGAACATTGCTTTTACTTTATCGTCCATACTGGCATGATAGAGTAATCCCACAATCGTGCTCTTATTTTTTATATCAGCTATAAACATAATATTGACGACATATAGAATTGATGTATTAAATAGATATCGTATAACAATTTTTTTACACATATTCTTGTATTAAAAAAGAAATTGTATATATTTATTTATTTTTTAAACACATATCTTACCTTGGCTAAGCAATTTTATCCATTTTGGTAACATACCAACTCTAATCATTCTTGCTCTCAACTTAGCATCGAAAGAAAGATTAAATAACAATTTTAAAGTGCTTAACACAAGATCGGCATTATTGTTTTGTAAAAGCCTTGGTAATTTATCTATAATATTTTCTTCTGCCTGTAAACATTGATGTATGAAAAATTTACATTGTTATGCAACGCATATATTTATATCTATATAAAATATCATTTAATTACCATAAGATCTTTGTTTTCGCGAAAGATGGATAGTTTTTTCAAAAATGTAACAACCAGAATCAGCAGATCAGTATTCGTTCTGTCTAATGTTTTAATCAACATGCCAATGACATTCTTTTTACGCATTTTCCTTTCGACTTCCATAGCGTTCTCGGCAATATTTAAGAGTAGATAAAACGCAACTCGCAGCAGTTGCTCTTGCTTCTTAGTCAAACTCTTTAATTTCTTGCGACTTTTTTCAAGATCTTCCTTCAGCTTCTTAACATCACTCTCGGATACAGTTACTTCCGTAGATCGTCTCTTGATCTCATAATCCAACGGACCTTCCATATTCCAGATATCGTCGATGATCCTGATCTTTCTATCACAGTTGTCATTATTGCTCGCCGGGAAAAACGTTAGACCGGTGGTATTCTCAAACAGTTTCCGGCGTTTTTCCATGTCCTCCTTCCACTGATCATAGCGATGTAATTCAAAATCGATTATATCCATACAAAGAGAACCGATCTATATATGAAGAAAAAAATACGAATATAGCTTCAGAGATACTTGATTCTTTAAGTTTCATCAGCGTTTGCAACTTACTCTGTATTCGAGTACGATATTATGAAACTGGCTATACGTTGAGAAGCAAAAGAAAATATAAATGATGTTCGTGGATAGTTCTATGCTGCGCCGCCAATCTTCTCTTAGGACTCGAGCTAACGCACTTAATAATGATTCTGTACAATGAAATAATAATTTCATTATGACATTATAAATAATGAAATATTTTCATTGTCATTATAAATCAAACTTATCAGGCAGAAATAATTATTTATAGGAGATATATAATGCAAGGATTACCATTTTTTGTCAATTCCAGAAGATTATCAGGTACCCTCGCTAACTGTAAAATTAACGATGAACCTTTAATCTTCCCCGGTATTTCCTCGTACAATAATTCGATGTAACTGTCAACGTTACTAATGACTGCACGTTCAACCTCGCTGTTCTCCATGAACACTGAATTCGACGACGCCGGTCTTGGCGGCTGAGAATTACTGTTACCTACAAAAATTTAAAGTTGAAATAAATTGTACATTATTTTAATTTATGCTAAAAAGTCTCTTATAAAAATTAAAAAACACTAAAATACAAAACAATTTTTAATAAAAAATTCAAGTCTATTTTTTTTCTCTACAAAAGTAATGATATCAAAATTAATTTTTATTTAAACTCTTAGGACCCGCAAACGTAACAACCACATTACCTGCGCTGGTATCGTTCGTCCGACGATTCTGCAGATAATAAATCAGCTGCTCGACTTCACGTAATTTGGATTCGTGTATCAACGAACATTTTTCCATGACCTCCTTGGCCAAGAGAGAAACATTCGTGTCCGCGTTCAAGCTCTTCAGCCTGATTATCTTCTGGCATTCCTGCAAGGATAAACGTACCAATAGCTTAGGTCAAGCTGCGAATCACGCTAAATCTCGTTTCACTAAAGTCAAATGAGAAAACGTGCCTTGCGATCGCCGAGCATAGGATCTCCAAGTTCTCCCAATATCAATGCCTCGACGTCATAATGCACCACCAGGGCCTTCTCCGTCGGGTGGACGTCCAACGTCCCGGATCTCACCTTCCTAAACGGTCGATACGAGAATTATATAAAATTCGTTACAATTTAATTTCACGTGATTTCAATTTACGTGTGTACTGAGTGTTTCAAGGGCGCCTTGCGATATGTTTTACGTGCAAGAATTGTATTTGACAGACGACTGACAGGAGTGACAGGTCATTTGACAGATGCAGAGGCGGCAGCCTCCCCCTCACCTCTTGAGAAATTTCGCCTCGTCCATCTTATCGCTCGCTACTTCACTAGGTTCCCCGACTAGAATAAGTCTTCCCGTACGCCGTTCGTGTACAGCTCGCGGACCTCTCTCCCTGCCAATTTATTTGCAGTTACTCCATCTCCATGGAGAGAAAACCCGTCAGGTGTATCGGGAAGCAGAAGCGTAGACCACGGCTGCGTGCCGAACGGCGTGAACGTAGCGGCGGAACGTCGGCCCCGCGCCCCGCGTACGCAGATCAGATTGAAATCTGGTAACCAATCAGAACGAAGTTTGCAAAATTATTTCACATCAGCTTTATTCCAATTGGCTGAATTTCAATTCGGTCTCGATTTCATATTCGTAATAACACGGCTGAAAAGAACAGACCTATCATATGTTTATCTACATAATGGAGACGGCGGAACTCTCGGAAGACGTCTCGCTGAGGACACAGTTCACCGTTGACGATCTCGACATCGAAATATTGCCGCTCATTTACGAGATTATTCGCAGGTACGTATCTCCGGCGATTCCGCGCCGATTCCCACGGGCGAGCCGTCAGCACCCGGGATGTAGACACATAACCTCAAACCCCGACAGGGAATTAAAATGTTTTCAGTCGCTTTTTGAAGATTGAAAAAAAATTTCTTTTTTTTTCCTTTCTTTCCCTTTGGGGACTTGTAGCTAAAATATTTAACAGCGTTTTTAATCGTTTCTGTTGTTTCTTCATATTCGATTTACTTGCCTACAACGTGGAAATGATTATATTCGTAGAAAATAATTGCAAAATACATAACGGTGATTGCGCAAACGGTTATAATTGAGATATTGCTTCAAAAGTCTCGCAAGACCGGCTGATCTGCACAGTCATTTGGACCTAGCAAACCTACGGATCTGATTGTGCTCACTACACTCAGACATATACAAACAGATATTCTACTTTCTACAGCACACACATAAAGACAGTAACTTATAAATAGTAAGGATCAAGAAATATAGACTGTATTTTAATATTGCTACCAGTACTGAAAATCTATAGTTCACGTCACGTAAACTATAGTTTTTCAGTACTCGCAGCAATTTTGAAACAGAGCCTATATTACTTGATCCTCACTATTTATAAATTACTGTCTTTATGTGTGTGTCTGTCACACGTCACATAAACCATAGTTCTTCAGCACTGGCAGCAATTTTAAAACATAACCATAGTGAAAGGTGTTTTAGAGCCACAAAGACCCTGGCTAGACTACTGGCATATTAAATACCCCCTCCAAAAAAAAAATTGCCTCAAGAGGGAGACAAACATGTTTATGCGTTATCTCATGGCGATTCGATTTTTATTATGCGTTATCTGCACTCATGTTATATGTAGAGATATGTAGAGATACGGCTTAGCTATACGCGATGAAAAATATCAAATGATTGTAAAAGTTTATGAGAATGACTTTAAATTCGTCAAACGCAGGCTGTTTCTATAATATTTAATCAAACTCCATCAATATATTCTACTAATTTAATATTATATCACATGAATGTAACTCTGCAAAGACTTGTGATAATATCTAAGTCAAATGCAAATGCAAAATGTGGATAGACGAATGTTTATATTTCTCATGTATTGACATAAGATGGTGCTGTTCTGATTTTTAGTGTTGAGAAAGATCCGCATGACAGTACGCAAAAGGCGAAAGAGTTGCAGGATACCAGCCACAAGATCCTAGAATTACAGAAGAAACTAGATTCAGCGAGATCACAGGTAAACATTCTATCACTCTTTTGTGCAGACATGCTCAATATGACACTGTTGCGCTTTTTGCAGATTAAGAGATTACCTGGAATAGAGTATAGTAAGGAAGAACAGTTACAGAAGCTCGAGACTTTACGGAAACAATTGAGGCTGAAGCGTGAACTTTTATTGAAATATCGTAACACGTGCACGTTTGAAGTCCCGAAGGTGTAAAGCGCATGCGACTGCGAAGATATAGAAAAATAATTTTCAAAGATGCCCCTGAGAATTCTTTTCCGATATCTATTAAATAATGAAAACTTAATTAATAAGTTAGCGGAATCAAAACCAATAAGAAAAACCGCGCAATTTGTAGTATACGTACTAGCTAGAACAGGTATGTTTAGTGGGACCCGCCGCCCTATCTCTAGTCCACAAGACTTTATTAAACAACTGAAAGATATCGCAGATCAATTAAAGCGACAATTAGAAGAAAAAAGTAATCTTAAGAAATAGTTTATGATCTGTAGATCATGTAATTTATTTGCCAAATCTTACATATGGTTCCTGTATTTAGATTGCACAGCGATGAAGATTCTTAAATAATTTTTGTCACTGTAAAAAATGATGAAACGTGAAAACTCTCAATGTAAAACAAGATTTTCATTTATATCATACATTTCGTTCACAACATTTTTAGCAATATATATCAATATATATGTATAATTTATATCAAGTGTTCAATTATATGCTCAATTATATAGAAATGATAAATTTGTGAAAAAAATGTATTTTTTCCGTAATCAACACGTGAATGATTTATTAGGGAATAGATATGTTTGATGGAAAATTTTCTTTTTTTTTATATTTGAAATATAGTTATGATACATCTCTGCTTGAAATTGCAAAATGTATTACAAGGTTGAACGAAGTGTGATTATATTTTGTAGAATTATCATAGAAGATGGATTATTATAATATACACAGCATTGGCCATATTTCAAGTTTTTCAATTTTAAAAGCGTTGAAAAGGAGTTTGCGCGATTTCTTGTACAAATGTATACATATATTGTATATAGAAATGGAAACGTGTATCGTGTATTTCCTGATACTGATTTTATCTATATATGATATTGGCTTAAGATACGCCTTTTACAAAAATAATAATTTATAAATACCGTTTTACATCTTGTCACGTTGTTAAAAGAATATCTTTTTAATATGATTAAAATTGTCGAGACATGAAAAATTGTACTGCAATGAATTTGTAGCATCTGACGTGTTGTAATAAATTTATAGAGAGGTTATTTATAGGTTCCTACATAATTTATATAGGTTTTTATAACAGGAAAAGAAAAGTTAAGGAATACGATAATTTCATATCTTATGTTGTAGATCACATTTTGAGAAACTCATATGTAGCAGAAAGTTATAAGAACATTAATTATTGTGTTCTTTGTACACTGACGGTTCTTATACTTTTGCAGGAGGATTCTGTTCTGTTAAAGGCTGAATACTATTGACAGCGTTATGAGATCGTCCTCCTCTTCGACCTCTACCTTTCTTATTTTGATTCAGCCCAGATTTTTGCGGCAAATTTTCTTGTTTAGCTGTTTGTGTTTCAATCATTGAATCAGTTTCGGTTATTTCCAATGCCTAAAACAGCAAAATTACATATATTCATTATCGTATTTTCTCATTACAATAAATGAGAATAATCAATTTTTACGATTATTTTAAGTAAAAGAATGATAAAATGTTAAAGGCAACGATTTTTATTATTTTAAATATTGCATAGATACCTGCATGTTTGCATTCTGTCGACTCTGCGATGTTTTATTTGGTTTATTAATCCTTGACACCTGCGTAGTTATATTATTCGAATGTGGTATAAGTTTTACTACATTCCCTACTGCCTTAGTACGACCCTCTCTGAAAACCATTCTCTGCCCAGGTTTTATATACTCGGGATGTTTGATAAATCTAAAATGTACTAAGGCTTTGTCGCCTGTTCTTAGACAATCCTGGGACATTGATAATATTGAAGCGGTTTGCCTGATACTACCGCAATGTACTGCAATCATTTTAATTGATTGAGTTATACGATAAGAATATAAGAAATATTGACTGATTGATACGAGTATAAGAACAATCTAAAACGATAATTACCCATTGCTTGATAACGGGAGCTAATTGTTGTAGGATGATGCAGCACTAAAATTTCACCTTCGAATTCCCAACAGGCCTGTGGATTAAGCGCGGGTGCGACCATTACCATACCCTTGCGAATGTGCGATCGTTTGATCTTTTTCAGAGCAAAACTAGCCGTTTGTCCACCTCTCACTTCGCGGACAGGCATCCTCTTTCGATGGATACTTTTGACGGTTATAGGTGTAAACCGACCCAGCGGATCAGGTCCTAGTAGCAACGTGTCATTTAACTTTATGACACCCTTTAAAGTCGTACCGGACACTACTGTACCGACTCCCTGTAATTTACAAGTCTCGTAGTATTCCTAGCATATAGTAGAGAGAAAAAAGATTTATATAATATACGTACTGGTACGGAATATGTATCGTCTATTTGAAACTCTGCAGGTTCATCATCATGACTAGTAATTCTCGCAGTCAATAAATTAAGAAACATCTTAAGAAGATTTAGATTCTCGCCGGACACGTTGGATACTTGAAATATTGGACACAATCTGCATGAAACAAGTATCGTATTTTATACATATTCTAATATAAGAGATTTTTGCTTTGTTCTATTTTGCATAGAATTCTGATCTAATGTGTCGCACTAACCGTTCTGAGACAAAATTAGTAGCGCTAACTACTACGTCGTCAGGGGTCTTCACTGTAACCGGAACCTTCCTGCAACCGGGAGATTTCAGAATCCTTATCAACAGCTTCAAATTTTCTTGCAGAACATTCGGCGGGCACATATCGATTTTCGTTACGACAACGAACACCGGTACGGACAACGCTAGGGCAAGTCCCAAATGTTCCTTAGTCATTCCGACAATGCCGGCGTTTGCTCCGATCATTAGCATACCTGGAATAACATTTGCATTGAGATGCGTTCACGGAATTCTTTTGAATTGCACCAATTCGCTGATATCATAAAGGAAATATTTTCATAAGTTAGTCTAGCTTGCTTCCGAATTTTGTAGTTACAGTAATAATGTAGAAAGTGTTTTTACCGAAATCTGGAGCATGCCCCGTCATTCCAAAGACAGTCGTCTTTAAGTATCTCTCGTGACCAGCGAGATCGATAAATGTAATTACTTTGGAAGATTTTTCGCATATCTTCACCCAATCCAATGACCCGTGCTCAGGCTTATTAACTACGTTACCTGTATATAAAATATAACGATATTAAAGTAAATGAATAATCACAAAAAGAGCGCGCGTTAGAGAGGCAATGCTCACCGACGCTATCGAATCCAAGTATATCATTTCCAACAGAGCTAGTCCGTCCTGTTTCAGCCTCGTGTTTGTGACGGAATAATTTTTGACGCGCCAATCCTCGCCCATTGTCAAGTTCACCGTGAGTCAGTACTCCCAATAGGGTTGATTTGCCAGCATCCACATTACCGACCACAGCAACCCTATGAACAGTTATTTTATAACATAATTCGTCTTAGCTACAAATTATAGAATTAGCGGGCAGCGATCCAAAAACTCCATTATTAAATACGGACCTGATCTCTAAGAAATCTTGTCGATCTAAACGTCTTCTCACTAGGTACTGTCCCGTTAGACCGTGATCTGCCTTACTCTGACGTAGAAGCACGCAGTCTGCCTCCAATGTCGCCGCAAGAGATTGTAAAGTGGCAACTGACGCTTCGTACTCATCTTCCTTCAATCCATCCTCGGATCCATCTGTGCATCGCATAAACAAAAGATTTAAGAAAATGATTTCCATTTAACATAACGATGTATCCAACAACAATAATCATAATTTCTTTTTTTTTTAAGACATCTACTGACCTTCAGCGATACCAATGTCAAAAATCGTCTCGCTGCCTCCATCCTGAATCCTTTCTTTCAGCCTCCTCAGTAGCAGTTCGTACTGATCCTCAGATGGACTGACCAAGACATTCTAAAATTTGTAATAATCTACATTCTTACGAGAGACTGTAAAGCAACTTATTGGGAGGAGTTCTAGCATCCCGATGTACCTTGCCTCTGATGCTGGAGTAATCTACAGTCAGGATAGGCCCGTGTTCCTTCTCCGGCAGATGATTGATGGTCTGCGATATGATAGATCCAGTGCCCGACATCATATCCAACAGGGATGTACTCCGGTAAGTTTAAACTGTCTCTTCTAATTCTTTTATTGTCTTTATACTTGCTCGCAGCAGCTCGTCCGATTATTTATCGCTCTTGTATGCAGGCATCGGACATCTTCCAGTATTTAAATCTGAATCTTTTCCCATAGACCGCCAGCGCTCGCATATACATCACTGTGGCACTTGGAATTTCGCTTGCACCCTCGGACGAGACCTGATGCTCAGACGATGCTCTGGTCCATCCTTGTCATCTGTAATAACACGAGCATGGAGATAACACTCGCTCTTGAACTTTGAATCAGCGACAAGGATTTCATCAAATTTCATCAGCTGACTTCGCATGATTCACACTCGAATCGTTGCCTCATTTGGCGTAACACAATCGTCGATCTGTTTAGATCAGCTTTATCTCAAGTGTCATAACAAGACATCGACTCTCGGGAAATGCATATGAGGAAAAAAAAAACAAAACTACAAAACTCGCGAAAACATAAAAGATGGAATGCACTCGCATCCCACTTGGTCCTGGTGTTCTTACACACATCACAAGCTTATCGGCCGCTCGAGCAGTCTGCCAGGCGAGCGGATTGTGTAACTCAGGTGACAACATATTGTTGCCCATCGAGGAGACACGCGTCAAGGGGACTCGAGACACCCGGAATGAGAAGCAACCCGAAAGGTGGATATCATGGGGAAAAAAATCAGAAACGCAAGGTGCTTCGTTTTTTCCTCCTCGCGAGAGGGTACCTCGCGACTCCACGAGCTTCTCGCTCGGACGAGACGAGACACGCGGGTCTCCGCTGGGCGAAAGAAGGTTCAAATAAATCGGAGACCACGTCTGAACGTTCGCGACCTGTCATCCTCGGCGTCCAGTTTCGCATTCGTCTAAACGGATGTATTTACCTGTTAAGAAAAAAGGAGAATAAGAGAAGACGTAGAACACTCACGCTGTTACGATTTCGAGCGAACTGACATGAGAAGTTGTGACAAGACGTCGGTTCGGTAGTGCGCCTGCGAGCTGCTGTCAATGATTCTGCGTGTGTGCGTGCTGTATCTGTATGTGTGTTTGTGTATGTATCATACATGCGCGAATACTTAAGCTGCGTTCGCTGTTTGGGCACTCACGCGCTGAAACATCATGTTACCTTTGTTGCTCATTATACGTTGAAGAAAGATAGAGTGAGGCTGAGAGCGCGTGAGCGCCCAGCGAACGTAATCTTAAAATCAGCGGATAACTTGCCCTTTACGTAAGACGAGCCAATCACGGGTGAAAGGGACCAATCGCGATACCATATCGAATGTTTCGTCACGCCAGGCAATTTGCTTCCGCGTTCTGCGGTATATTTTATCCTCCCCTCTCCCCCGCCATTGAAATGTATACAAATTAAAAGTATTGTACCTAAAAACTTTTCAGAGAATAAAGCGGAATTATTTTTTTTTCCTTAAAGAAGATAATAGAAATCTAAGAAATAAGTACAATTTTGATCGGAATTCATTCCGAAGAGTTCTATGATGATAATAATAATAATAATAGCTTTGAGCTATCTGAACCGAGAGGGACGATTTTGATAATAGCCCCCTTATGTGTTATACACATGCGCCAATAATGCCTAATCACATAAAGTTGGTCGCGTTCAAAATTTATTTTTTTTTTCAATGGGGAAGGCAATAGAAGGAGAAAGATAAACTCCAAACGCGGCCAACTTGTGTAAAAGGCATTCTTGACGCCGCGCCGTGTGTACTACATACCCTACATACTTTGTGAAATATATAATTTTAAGCTCTTTATTTTTAATTACAAAGTAACAATCAAATGTAATTGATTTTTACCTTTGGATCCAACGTTTGATTGCCAGTCATTATTAGTGACTGATCATGCTTCTGAATGCACTTGTAAAGTTGACGACTATTCAGGAAACCTGTCATACCCCTATGAAATTTTCAGCGTTAATTAATAAATTTCAAAATGGCTACTTGCGTTCTCGACTATGATTGGTCGCTTTCTTTATTTATTTGGTGTTAAACTTTTATTAATTTATTAAATTGTCCATTTGGAGAGTTTTAAACTTTTCCCTCTGGCTCTGTTTTAATCTTGGCTCATATGGCTAGTTATAGGTTATGTTGCAGTCATATGTTTGAAAAGTAACATCCTGAATACACCAGCATTTCTGATTTATCCCGAGCGAGAAAATGTCAGGGCGTAGGAAGAAGAACAAGAACAAATTGTTAGAGAGAAGGCCGCGACATGTACTCGGCAAGGAGCAGAGATACTTTCAGGAAAACGGCGAGGCACCTGATGACGAGGACGACAAGGCAGGTTAGGCGAAATGCATCCTTACTGAGATTTGGCGCTTTGTAATGACCTCGATTAAATTTGTAGAGGTCAGCGAGCCGTCGGTCAAGTTTCCCGTGGCTATGTGGGACATGGAGCACTGTGATCCCAGGAAGTGCTCCGGTAGGAAGCTAGCGAGGCACGGCTTGATAAAGATCCTGCGATTGGGTGCTCGGTTCCCAGGCTTGTGTCTCACTCCGGTGGGCGATAAGGTAGTCAACAAAGTCAAGTCAACGAGGAGCAGATGTTATTAGTATGGACTTGTCGATGAAAATTTTTATGCTTAATGACTATTGCATTATAGTGCGTAAGCCCGACGGATTGTGACATTGTACGTGAGTACGGTTGCGCGGTCGTGGATTGTAGCTGGGCTCGCCTAGACGACACTCCCTTCAACAGAATGAAGACGCCCCATCCTCGCCTACTGCCATTCTTAGTCGCTGCCAATCCAATAAACTACGGAAAACCTTGTCAGCTGAGCTGCGTCGAAGCTATAGCGGCTACATTGATCATAACGGGATTTCCGGATGAGGCCAATCTTTATCTTGGAAAGTTCTCATGGGGTCACTCGTTCTTAGAGCTGAATGGCGAATTATTGGAAAAGTACGCTCTCTGCGCGAACAGCGAAGAAGTGATTGCGGCACAGGAGGAATACTTAAAGAAAGCATGGCAGGAGAAATTAGATAGACTTGGTAAAGATATAACAATCTTCTTTCCGTCCTCTGTTGATTATTTTTCTTTTAATACCGTTATGCATTTGTCCTTAGCGCTTCCTGATTTTCCGGAAAGCGATACAGAATCCGAAGAAGAGAAAGAAGAGAAAGATGAAAATGCAGTATCAAAAGTAACCGAGGAATTAGGCGATATAAAAGTGTAATAATGTAGCGTATACTAATTAAAAATATTTGACTTTTTAATGAAACTTTTCATTTTAAATTTCTAACTATTATATATTAGAGTTGCGGTATCACTGTTTAAAAAACATGTACAATAATATTTCTAAGATCTGTAGGAAAAGAATATGTTATATATTCACAGTACGTAAGTCTAAGGGGATTGATTTATTTATTTATTGATACGGGGAACATCTTTGGTACAAAACATAGAAATTATATTGTAAAGATAATAAAAATAAAGGAACAAAAAATAAAAGGTAAAGAAATACAAAAATTAAAAATTAAGCACTTACATTTAAGTAAGAAATAAGCAGTTTTAAAAGAAGAAAGAGACGCATGAAGATTAATAGCACAATCTAAATCATTTGCAGGTAAAGATAAGCGATAAGATTAATCTAGATAGAAAAGAAGATAAAGGATAAAATCTTTCATACAAAATCGATGAAAATTTACATTAAAAACGGATAGTGTCTTAGAGGTCTAGCTGGAACAATAGAACGATAAAAACTCGGATTTTACAAATTTCGACATCGGAGTACCTCATCATAAATTCAAGTCACATTTGCCCGCCAATCTGTCGCAACCTGTCGCGGGGCGATCGTCCAATCGGCATCGGCCGTACGATCGTTGAGTCTCGGTAGCCAACGATCGACCAGACGCCGGCGCGCGCGCCAATCGGAGAGCCACGCGCTCAACCGTTCGCGCCTTTTTGAACGTGCGGCAACCGTGCGCCGGTCATTCCATCAATTCCATGCTCCGTGATCGACAGTACCGCAGCACTTTTGAACGCGACGTTCGTGACGGGACCGTGCGGATTACTCCGTGGTGTATACCCGCGCGCGCGCGCGTGCCCGAGAGAAAGAGATCGCTGATAACGAGACAGTGATAACGCGGGAGGAGTGAGAGAGAGAGGAAAAAAAGCGGGTGACGGACGACGAGGCGCACGAGACGCGACGATGTCCGGCGACGGTCGGGTGACCGCCGCGATATGAGGCGAGCGACGCGCGACGCGGCGACGCGCGGCCGTCCCTTATCTGAAATGTGTCGCTCTTATCGCGGTAGGCGCAAGTACCAATGTCCAGCGCGCGGATAAACGCCTCCAACTAAAACGCATAACTAACCGATCGCACACATCACACAACGCTTAATATTACGCTACAAATTAGCTCCGCTAAGTAAGCTCCGTCCCTCCAAGTAACCACTCCCCCCCCCCTACGAGCGTGTAACAGCCAATTTCGACCTAGACCCCGGCGCCAGGGGAGCCTCTCTTAAAGCTTTCCATGTTTGACAGCTCCGGCCACGAAAGCGTGGACGCTAACGCCGCGTGATTTAATATGCCCTTCGAGACGGAGACGGCGCAGAGGCACTCGGCATCAAGCATGTACGTACTAAATCCCCAGCAGCAAACCTCGCACTCCGCATGATACGCCGCCAGGAAGAGCCGGCACAGACAAAGCGCAGCATCATTCCTTCGATTCGTGACACTGACTCTCTTTCTCTCTCTCTGTTGCAAACAGGAACAAATCCGTGGAGAATCTGTTGATATCCAGCCACGAAGTGATCACCAGTATTAACTCCACGGGACTGGCCAGTCAAGGCTCGACGGCGAACTTAGGCAGCGCCGAGAACGCACAGGAGACGCTCGTCAATTCCAACGTCGATCGCAACAGCCCCGTGTCTAGTCCGAATCTGTCCCCGCGTCCCAGCCCGAGAGCGCACTCCAGGCGAGAGTATTGCAGATTGAACTCCGACTCCGCCAAGGAGTTGCTCCGCGCGAACAAGTCGGACGATCAGCTGTCGCAGGTGCGCACTGCTGACGTCTGCAGGCATTCTCTGTGAGAAATCACGTTATTATATTATATTTTGTATAAAAATTACAGGATCTGATAAATAGATCGTCTGACTCTGCTGATCTCAACAAGAGCTCTCATGATAACAAAAAAGAGGCACGTAGCAGCGATCGGGGCAAAAAGAAGTCCTCTTGGTATAATGTACTTTACCCGACATATAAATCCCGCTCCGAGGACTTTAAGCGAATATTTAAAGATGTGCCTGACGATGAGAGATTGGTGGTAGGTAAGTATAGTTTTAAGAATGCCTTTCTCCTTTTTACGTCGAGGAATGTATTATGCAACATTTTTATTGCTTGCGAGAAACTTTTACTCGAACTAACTTTACGTCTGTTTACGTCCACGCGACCGTACAAACGCGATACTTAACATTCCACAATTTGATTAATCTGGCGTTGTGACTTTTAGATTATTCTTGTGCTCTGCAGCGTGAGATATTGGTACACGGTAGACTTTATGTGTCTCAGAACTATGTGTGTTTTTATGCTAATATATTTATGTGGGAGACACTGGTCTCCCTACGTTGGAAAGATGTTACATCTATTACCAAAGAAAAAACTGCGCTTGTCATTCCAAATGCTATCCTGATATGCACTGTTACTGACAAGTTCTTCCTAACATCGTTTGGAGCGAGAGATAAAACATATGTGATGTTATTTCGTGTTTGGCAAAATGCTCTTATTGGCGAGGTATGCAATGCACACATCTTATATAATTCAAGTCGACTTTGGACGATCTATAATTCGCGTTAAAATCCTATCTACTATTTTACATGTCGCGTGTAAGACGAAAGGTATTAGAAAAATCAGAAAATATATAAAATGTATACAAAATAAGGATTATAGATCATCTAAAGTAGATTTAACTCAAGATTTTTTTACTATAAGATTTTATTTTGAGAAAATCTTCATCTCGAAAAATATATCTTTGTATCCAGATATATTCATAAATAGTAATATTCGTCAGAAAATTTTAAAATGACATTGAATAAAAAACCTTTAGATTTTTAAAAAATTTATTTCTTAAAACGAAAATTGAAGAGATACTTTGAATAGTAAGACCCTTTTATGCTAATTCCATTCATTCAATTGTTTCGTTATAATGCGTTTTTGCTAATGCTTGGTAAGTCAATATTTTCTTGAAACAATAATAATAATTTCCAGTATATTTCAGCAGTACAGTACTTCGACAACATTGAGTATATCGAGTTTATTTATTGTAGTAATTCGTTGTGCTTTATACAATCAACAGTGTACAATTATTGAGTATTATATTTATTATTTAAGAATGATTTTTATCTTTTTATATACAATGTAGAAAAATGATAATGTTATTATCAGTATTATCAGTGAATGTAGAAAAAATATATTATCAATATTTTGTTCTATTTTCTGTTTTTAAAAATCTGTAGTATTAATCTCTGAGCATTAATTGGAATCTTATTGCATTATGAAGAAATATTTCATACTCTTAGAACGTATGTTTTTCCAAACATAAAATATTCTGCTATTGTTGTATTTTCAGCCTATGAGTATGGCTGAAATGTGGCAACTTGTTCATGCCTGCTATGGTGATGAATTAGGCTTGACATCCGATGACGAAGACTATGTGCCGCCATTACCTGCGGGAGACGAAGAAAAGTTATCAACTCGCCTTTCTGTAGAATCTTTTTCCGAGGTAATCCTGACACAGTGTTTATAAAATATTAAATATATTTTTTTTATTATGTTATTATATTGATTGAAAGATTTTATTTTCGTCTCTCTATTGAACAAATTTTGATGAAGAAAGCATATTGAAGCAATAATGGCAATTTCGATTAACAGAAATTATTTTTAAATTATTTTAGTTATACTTGCTAAATGCGACAAAGTTATTGTATTACAATTGAATATTTTTAATCGATTCTGCATCTCGTAGATTAATAAATTCTTAACATGTATATATAAATTGAAAAAGATAAACTTATATGTCTGTATGTAAACCGAAACTTGTATGATTTAAAACATCTAGTTTCTAAAAATTAACATGATTTTTAATTTTTTTTAATAAAAAGAACGAAGCAATAGCTATGGAAAATTCAATATCTCCAACCGCGGAGCCTATTCCTGCTGAGCCTGCTGCAGCTACTGAACTCCAAGTTCAGCCACCAGTTCCATCTATACCTAAGTCAGAACCTGTCCTCGATCCAACGGATTTAAGTGATACAACGGAAAGCGAGGCTGAGAAACATGGTTGTAAGTAGTCTTTAGCTCTAGTTTTTTTAGCTTCGTAACAAAAAATATCTTCCCAGTGCAAGCAATTCAGTATGTAAATATTAAGCATCTGCACTACTTTTAGGCTCTCTTGTAAATATTAACATTAAATTTGTTTTCCCAGCAAACTAACTCTTGAACGCTGACATAAGATATTATAATGCAGAAACAGAAACAAGATATGTGACATTTTGATAACATATCGGGACCTGCAATTTCTATCTGAATTTCTTTCTAAATATATAAATGCTATTCATCTCCCATAGAATTACGAATGCAACAGCACGTAACGCGGTCATGATAATGCTTGTTGCAGTGAAAATGAACATACGGAGCACCATGGTCTGTACCTCCCTGCATGAAGGTCGGCAAGTTAACAAAGCAACATTGCCTATCTACATCGACCAGCTGTTCACTCTACTCTTCACGAATTCGAAATTCTTTTTAGATTTTCATACTTCTCGCAAAACTACCGGTAACAAGATAATAATTCCGTTATCACGTCTGTCATATCTTGTCACTTGTTAAAGAATATATTCATTTCAGATATTTCAAAGTGTATTAAAAGATTTGTTCCAACATCATTTTAAAGCCACGTTTTTAAAATAGAGATTATGTATTATATAGCTTTTTTCTCTTTCTTTCTTTCTCTCCAACTAACTTTGTAAATAGTCTCCATCTTTTTAAAATGTGGATTTAAAATGGTTTGTAAAAATAGACTTTAATTTTTTTATAGTTGCTAACATTATATATATATGTATATATGCATGTGTGTAGTATAATTAATATAAATTCGTTTTTATCTCTTATTTGTAAAATTTTCACTTGCGTAGATTTAATACAATCTGCGTGGACGCAAAACAATCAAACTGGACAAAAGATGAGAACCCTTTCGTACACAATGTCCTTAACTCAAGCTATTGGTCCGAGAACCTGTCAAGTTACAGAGACGCAGGTAAAAATAAAATTCTATCTTGGTAATAATTTAAATTATCATATGCATTGTTTTTTTTTAAATATAATATACATTTTGTACAGGTGCAGTTACCGTGCAGTCGACCAGGTCATCTTTATTGCATCGATGTAGATTCCGCAAACGCTGGTATCCCTTATGCTGATTCTTTCAGTGTTTCGACGCATTATTGCATGAACAGTGTTTCTGATAACGAGACAAGCCTTCTAATTTATTCACAAATCAAGTATAAAAAGAGTGTATGGGGTTTTGTGAAAAGTAAGTTCTGAAATTAACACTTAAAGACTAAATCACAGTTTGAGAAAAAAAAAGAAAGTATAATTAGAAAAAATTTCTGGAAGATTGCACGTTACATAAGGATTTTGTAAATAAGTACTATAAACTTGCATTTAAATTATTATTGCAAGATTCAGTGTTACATATACGAAACGTTTTTTTATCACTATATTTAAGACATTGGTCATTGTCTAAGAAAGATGGTCTTTAATCAGTTTGCCAGCATAATAATTCCTTGATTTACATGAAATTTACGTGAACATTAATTTTTTATATTTTTATAAACTTAATTGAAATTTTTGATTTCTTGTTGAAAATTCGTGCTTCTTGAACTGTAATACTCGTCGTTCCAAGATACAAAATATTTGACATACGCGACATATATACGATAAAATATTAAGAAATAAATTGGCATATTTCGTTTTTGAAAAAAATAGGTGTGATTGAAAAGAATTGTTGGGCGGGCTTAGAAGAATATAGCAACAGTTTAATAAAGGCATTGTCGGTGGAGTGCGAGGAAGGTAACGGAAGCGGAGGCATAAAGAGAAAAACGAGAAAACGACGGCGCGCGACGGTAGCTGCCGCATTGCAGACACATGCTTCCGAGCACATATCTGCGAATCATCAAATTTCTCCCTCTAACTTGCCACACGTTCACAGTAATAATACAATATTTTTCTATTAAACTCTTGCAATGTTATATATTGTGAATTCAATTTACATGATTTCTCTTCCATACAGCTGCTAATACTAGAACCGATACCAACGTAATTCTTAGCTCAATGCTACTAGTCGCTGTATTATGTTTAATGGTGATTAATGGCTTGTTATATTACAAACTATGGGGATTGGAAGAAGCTGCTGCGTACACTATTATGGACTTACACGTTCTCAAGTGTGTATTATCGGTTTTTTTTTTTGTATAGATTAGACACCATTCTTTCATATATGTATTGTAATGTGTATTCTTATTTTTAGAAATACACCAAAGACTGAAGAAGATTGGATTAATCTTTTGCAACAGCAGGAGAGTTTGCACAATGTAGAGATGAGAAAATGGCAAAGAGTTTTGCATACAGCTACACAATTGCTTAGACAAGTAAGGCTCAGACGCTGACTTAAAAAGAGGACAATAAATTTAACGATACAAATATTGAATGCGGAAAAATTAGAGCCACAAAGTGCAAAATAATATTATTATTTAGTTGAGGCAAATATTTTTTTTCATAAATCTAAGTCTATTAATACAAGATATAAAAGAAAAAAAACTTTACAGAGACAACATGATTTTTGTAAACTACTCTTTTAGTTTTCTCTTGAATTTGAATACTAAATTTGAAGTTTGTTCAAATAATTTTTCCGCATCTTGTATATTATAAACTGTTTTTGACATTCATATTTTATGCTTGCTTTAAAAGACAGAAGAATCTTTAACGGAGCTACAGATGAGCATTCATCCCACTGCAACGGAAAAGATGTTCTCAGTATTAAAACCAAACTTAAAGAGTCTTAATGCACATACGGAACGGCGGGGCAAGTCAGAAATGTAAAGATATATCTATATATGTTAAGAATTGTACGAATGTATTTTTGTGTAAGATATTAATTCGAGATTTATCGGTGAATCTTTACGCACGATAGCATTTAGGAGCTATCATTATATGTATGTATTCTTCCTATTATTTTAGTTTGCGATTGTTCTCCTTATACTATGTGTACATACAGAATTAATTATAGGGTATTATGTTAAAGTTAATAACTATGTAAACATTTACTGTATAGTTATATTGAATGTGTAATGCGCGCTTTTTATTTAGGCATTGTGAAATGTTATGGAAAATAATAGATCATTTTTAGAACAACTCTGAGAACGACATTCTTTGCACTTTTCCAAGAGCAAATGACTTTTAACGTGACATTTTCAGGATTGGTATAATATGAAAGAATATTCGAAGAGACAAAACGGTTTGATTAAATTATTTAATCAAGTCAAATAGGAAGGATAACAAAGACGTAACATTGCAGAATACGTAAGTGGAAATATATCCCGGGAATTTATTTATCCTCTGGTTTATTAAATACAAGCGTGTAACCGCATTTACCGCAATAGTGACGATCTTCCATTGCCGCCATGAATACACCGGCGCCGCACTGCTCCATGGGGCATTCTCGTCTCAAACGGTGGATCTTTCCGTTTTCATCTACCTGAAAATCCACGCTTGATTTAAAATATACCATTACGATAAAAATGATAACGAAAATAAGAAAAGGAAAAACTCGAAAATTAATAGCCGGAAATAACGAACATAATTTACCTTGTAATATTTAAGCACAGCAAGTTTGACCTTCTTCTTCTTATGCTTAATTTTCTTCGGGGTAGAGTAATTCTTCTTCTTACGTTTCTTGGCACCTCCTCGCAAGCGTAGCACCAAGTGCAAAGTGGATTCCTTTTGAATGTTGTAGTCTGATAGAGTCCTGCCATCTTCCAATTGCTTGCCGGCGAAAATTAACCTTTGCTGATCCGGCGGAATTCCTGAAACGGTAAAATATCCCTTAGAGAAATTGAAAGTATTTACATATTAATTCATTCAATATTAATAAAAACAACATTCATCGTGATTCTAAATATTTATCACTTGAATAAAAAAGCCGATTTATGTTATGAAAATATACAAATATCATTAGTCGGTTCTCTCTAGATAAAAAGAAAACATCGATATTTTCTTCAAAATTAAATTTCAAAGGAACAAATAACATAATATTATTTTTTCTTATTTAATTTGAAATAGAATCTTATCTATGAATTTAATGTCAACTTCTGATTATTCTCTAAGACTGATTCATCCTGCACATTGAAAATCTTCTCACCTTCCTTATCTTGAATTTTCGCCTTCACATTTTCGATTGTATCAGACGCCTCAACTTCAAGGGTGATTGTCTTCCCTGTCAGAGTCTTCACGAAGATCTGCATGATCAGCGATTCTATAACATGTCACATTAATTATATATTTCAATTGGTCAAACTGAACCTTAAATCCTCAATTTCAAAGAGGATCAATTAAAGATTGTAGATATTAAAAATATATTTCAAAACTTACTCCTATTCTTACACAAAAAATATAAAGCCAAAATATTAAATTATAAGTATAGCTGGGATATTATTTTCATTTAAAGAATTTCATCTAAACCTGAAAATATTTCCATTTAAAACTGCAAATGTGTTGCTGAACATTAGGACTATAAGCTAAAAGAAAATTTTGAAACATATAATATCCAGATCTTTTTCAATTCTTCACGGTCAGTGAAATCTTTTAGGACAGAATGTATCAAATATTCATTATCAAAACAGTTAAACTTCAAGCTAGTTATTGCATACACTTTGCTCCATATAAAGAAACATTTATAAAAAATTTAACATTAACAAATTAAATTCCTTCTGTCATGAGGGTATATTTATAATTATTTATACAAATACAAAACATGAGTAGAGTTAAAAATCTCATGTGGGTAATTAATTAAACCTTAACAAAGCAATTCCCTAATTGTTTTAACCAAGAACATTTCTTAATGGCAATATATAATTTCAAGATAAATTAAAAGCATGTAAAAAATAATTACAGTGCAATGGAGCGGACAGGTAGGAAAAACTTCAATATGTCATAAAACATGTACTTCGCTGAAGGAGTTAGTTTTTATACTTTTTAAGAAAACTTATACATTTATCTTCTAAAAAATCGGTATCAAAAGCGTTCGAACGATTTTGCATGCGACATCATCTTTGTTTCCTCGGTAGGTTCCACCGAGGATGGCGGACCAAAGAGAGGTTAAACGTATAGAAGGAAGGCTAACCAACGCGTCGCAGAAGAGTGAAGCAACGTTAATCGTGGCAAATGCTCGTTCAAGTATCGTTCCAATCGAGTGCAATTATCGCAGTAAATCACATGCAATCGCTGCGGTCCATTAATCATAAATACGTGCAACGTAAATAGGCGGACGATCATCTCGTACGTTCATCGCGCCCGACCATGTGTTCGCGTGGATACTTTCGCCGTCACGCGAATACGAGACGTGAGACGCCATAAATCGGGAATATCCGACGCCCGGTGTGATAAAACGCGAAGATAAATACAGCAGGTACGCGTGCGATCGTTTCTCTCCTCTAATTTGTGGAAAATCGAGCCAGAACCTACCTCCGATCACGCTGTAAGAACACGAAAAGGAAGGAGCGGATCCGTGAGAAAAATCACCCCGGAGTATGCGTGTGCACGAGACCTATCAACGCCAATGCGTTCTTCGCGACGCCGGAAACTCGCCGACGACGGTAACGTTATCTAGCGACTACCAGCGGAAATAAATGTTTTTTTACGTTCAAGAAATTGATTGGCCACCACGTGAATCATGCTGCCTTTCCTATTGGCTCAAGTGAGATGTAAAAATACAAAGAACAATTTATAACAATAATTTATAATACTTATAATAATTTGTAATAACTCGCGCGATGGTCCATCAGTTTTTTTCTGAATATCTAATTAACTTCGTCATAAAGAATTAATCGACTATAGTTGAAAGGGAACTTTTGACGCTTCGTCTGGTTTGAATTATCAACAATTTACCAAATCGAACTAAATCAATTTATTAAAAAATAATAAAAAATTATTCATTTAGATCATGGAATATAATAATATAAATAGTATATTGTCAATATTGATTAAAACAAATCATTTAAGCAATGTATGAAATTAAATAATATTCAGAAACCATTATTTTTTTTAGTAATATATCCATTAAAAAATATGTATGTATATTATGTAGACATGTATTTACAAGATAACTTATCTTCATTTTTTTAATATAAAACTTACATGATACTGTTACTGTACAATCAAGAATTATTTTAGATATTATCGATATCTGATAGCATCATAATTTAGGAATTATAACACAAGCACCAAAAAATTTATACAAGCAAAACAGAATTGATACATCCATCATTCTCAGGATTATTCGTAACCTGAGCGTACTTTCCCCATACAACTTTGCCCGATTGCGTTACGAGACCCAGCTCCGAAATATTTACTTCAATAATAGTTCCCTTAGTGATAACACCTAAATTTGTGTACATAGGGGAGCTCGGATTTTTCTTGACACCAATGATCGGCAGGGAAAAAGTCGCCTTGAGTTCGGGATGAGTGACGTGCGCGGTTTTGAATCTCAACGCCATCGGTCTGATGAATCTCTCAAATTTCGGCGGCTTCCTCGTGAAGTTCTCACCAACGAAGGTCACCTTCGTCACCATCCGCTTCCACGATTTCCGTTTTGTCTTGCCGCTTCTCACTACTTTGAAAACCTCAGACTCCGACTGCGCACGAACTTTCGGTATCGGAACGTCCCATTTGCCAACCTTCTCCTTGCGTTTCTGTTTTATCATATTCGATAGCACCTTCGCGCGCTTCGTCACGTCACGATCCAGCAGGTACACAGGCAACGCTCCTTCCGGTAGCTTGTCGGACTTCTCTTTGACTTTCTTCTCTTCGTGAGCTTTTATCTTCTTCTTCATCTGGATCTTTTCATTGCGTCGCTCCTTATTGAACATCTTAGCCTTCAAACCACGTAAACTACGTGCTTGCTCTGCTCGTTTGTGAGGCGCACGAGCCTCTCTCTTCCTCTTTCTTTCCTCATAATCCAGACGGCGACCGTAAAGCTTACGGTGCCTCTCGATATATTCGTTCTGCGGCATTTTGTCTACGTGGATTTCTGTACTTGCATGGAATTAATTATTTCTGAAAAAAAAATTGAATAATTAATTGAATAATATATCTTACTAACCTATTATAAACTTATATAATTTATTTTTTTACATAACAATTAACATTTTAAACATGCTATATTTATAATAAATTTTCTATAATGATAACTGTACATCTTTATCTGTAACTTTACATTTAGCTGTTGCAAAGAAAATAACATTCGATTGAAAGATAATTTCATTTGTATAATACTTTATTTTATAATATACAATTCTTATAGCTGATTTTAATATCAAATATAAAAGTGGTTTTATTAAATGTTAGAATTACCACAAGTTGTTATAACATATTTATTATTTGCAAATTCAACTCAACAAGTTAATTAAAATAATTACAAGATAACAAAATTTTAATAAAAATTTTTAAGAAGCATGTACAATTAGACAGATGAAGTAATCTGTCTTTTAAAGAATTTATCTCTCTCGAAAAGCCAGTCTCAAAATATTTACAAGATATTGCATTTATGGTCGACATCATTTAATTTCAAAAAGAGGTTAAGAACGATGAAAGAAAGGGTATACATAAGTGAGGAACAAAAATGTAAAATAATATCAACCTTAATCTAAATAAATTCGTCTGAATATTGTCTCTGTTAATCGTGAAAATAAATTGCAATTAAACGCAACTGCTAATCGTAACGCGTATGTGTAGTAGACACGAAGTTGCACCGGCGACAAGTGTGCTGCCACGTGCTTCACTATTGCACATCGAAGATACTCGATGCTTAACGCGACAAAATACAAAAATAAATACAATGGCATCAAATTAGCGCGGTTTCTCTTTTCTAAATTACAGACAGCTGCAACAAAACCTACCTCAGGCTGCAGGAACACAAAAATGCGCGAGCGAGTTCATCAACTGCCAGGACAACGCGAGTCGCCATTCACGGTGGCCAATCATCCTTCAGTTGCCTTCAGTTACTCCGGTAAAGCGGATTGGGTGCCGCGTTCCTCTGATTTTGTCCATTAAGATCGTTTTATATTCGCAATCAATTGTAATAGCCAATGAGCATTGATTTTTGAACATGCAATTAGTAATAATATAATATTCCTTTATATATCGAAAGCAATAGATAAGATAAATTTGACATTTATTCGCAGACGATAATCCAAAAGTTTACCTACGTTTGCTTCACTTCTATGAACGTTGGGAATTCACCACGTATAAAAGTTTAGAATAATAAAGTTTATAGTTGTAAGAATTCATTTTACATGTAAATTTTTTAATAATCTAATAAACATACAACACATATAAAATAATGAACATATATTTTTTTATCTAAAAACGTAAAACAAAAGAACATAATGAATGTTATAGATGTTTTAAGCCTTGTCTGGGACTTTAAGCTTCATCTTTTCATTCTTAAGTGGGATTCACCATTTTTTAATTCTGTATAAGAAAAAATCATCTTACTGTCGCGCTTATCTGTATTTATCGTAGTGAAGATAACATTTTATTGAACGTTATTAATATGATTGTTATAAGCGTTATTTGATACATTGCTCACTTTTAACTTACTGATCGTTGTAAACACAAAGTGAAACGGCACGGTGAGTCATCTGAACATTATGTTGGAATGCATCCGTGATTGCGTAGTTTCTATTTATTAGTCGTGAAAAAGTTGAGAGATTATAAATGTTATAAAATAATTCTCACTTCCCTCTCTTTTCGTTAATTATGTTAAAAACATCTGTTTGCAGGCTCCTTTTTCTCTCTGCAAAAAAAATTTAATCTAAAATTTCTTTTAGTCATATAAATATTGGAGTGATTTTAGAAAAAAATGGGTAATTATATATTTTAAATAAATAGGACACAATATTTGATACTGTTTCCCTTTCTAATAAAAATATTGTTGCAAACCTAGGTAATTCCTCTACTAAAGTAGAAGAGGAAGCCGTAAACAGTGAAAAACAAGAAGCTGTAATTGGTGAACAAGAATTACGATATGAACCAGTAAATGGGTCTGAACAGGTGAAGCATCATACAACAGCACAGGTGGTTAGAACCCAAGAAAACAAAGAACTGAATGTATCAAAAGAACCGGTGAGCAAATACTTGGTTCGTACATTACATACCGTCGCAGAAAAAAAAAAACAAGAAGAATTATCTAATAAATCTACGGCTGCAACATTACCACCTAAGTTCACTACAAAGGATGAGTTTATTGCAACCTGGTTCACATGGAAGAATGAATTCCTTACTTACTTGAGGAGTATCGACAAAACTGGAGACAAGAAACAAATGTGGGGTATCATGCTTCTAAATCGCATGGGTCCTGTTGGTCAAGAGATCCATAGAACGTTTTCTTTCTACGATAAGAATGCGGAAGATATAAATGTGTTAATTAAGAAATTTGATATCTATTGCGTATATGGAGATAAAAAAAGAGACTCTGAAAATCTTGACGAATACATAAATGATTTAAAAGTACGTATGGAAATATCTATATAATGATTATAAATACAAATGCAGTTCTTACAGTTATTTGTACGTTTAATTTTTGCAGTTCATCGCTAGCAAATATGCTAATTCTACATGGATCGTGAAGGAGAAAATTATACAAGATATAAGTACTCAGCGTTTCACGGGAAAAGCTGCACTTGTCATAGAGAGTAAAGGAAAATATTTGATACCATATCTGCAATCATTCAACGATCTCAACAATATTATTCTATTTTGGAAACAGTGTGACAATCTAATGACACAAAAGATTGAAGAGACACCGAAGCAGAACTCTTCCTATGCCAAGTCCACTATAATAGAATGTACTCGATGTGGTACGGAACATAATCGAAATCGATGCCCGGCTTGGGGTGTCCAATGCACCAAATGTAAACAATTAAATCACTTCACGAATAATTGTAAAGTTAAGTATATAGACGATTGTACTAGATGTGGAACGAGTCATATTCAGTCACGTTGTCCAGCGTATGGCGAGCTATGTACGAAGTGCGGCAAGAAAAATCATTTCTCGTTGAAATGTCAAATACCTTTTGTAAACGATTGCAAGAGATGCGGTATGAATCATGCAGTTACCATGTGTCCAGCACAGGGTCAAACGTGTAGCCGTTGTAATAAACCGAATCACTTAGAAGAACAATGCGCGAGCAAGTTTGACGATGATCTGTAATGAATTACTTGCCTATTTTCTATGTCTATTAAAAAAAAGTATATATACATGTAATAGAAAATATATATCAAAATATTTTATCTTAATATATAAATTGTAATATATCTTCATATAAATTGTTACTATTTTATATACAATTCAGAATTATTTTATATATGTGTACATATATATTGTACTTTGAAGGCAAATATAAATCAGAAATAATTTTTCAAGATGTTAATGTAATATTTATTATATTAAAGTTATACATTACGCTTGACCACCAGTTGGCATGGACTTAATAACGTCAGAATTGCCAGGATCTGTGATCGAGAGCATACAGAACACGGAAGTATTTATCGCATGCTGTACCTAATTCAATGTTATTCCCTGTGCAATGATGCACGCCGGTCTTGGCCAACATCGCATAGTATTCGATCTCCGATTTTCTGTTAAATCCAGACAAAGCATGCTTAGAACATTAAACAGTTATAATTTATTTAACACCTGCTGCACTTACAAGCAGGGATAGGAGACTACTCCATAGTACTCCTATTAAATTTAAGATATACGAATTGACAGTCGTATTCATATCACAGAATTATCAATTTTAATATCAACTATTTATCTAATACTCTATTATTTCTTTAAAAAATACATATGTACAGAAAATTATAGTTTTAAATTCATTTATTTAAGGCAAATTATATC
>VBVQ01001494.1:0-33895 GCA_011636635.1 Tetramorium simillimum
GAGGGGGAGGGGGGAGGGGGGGCCTTCGGCTCTCTCGACCGAGAGAGAAGAGCTTCCTTCGGTTCCGTGACCCGCAGCCATTATGCGTCGGAGCATTTTCTCACGAGATACCCCGCTCTAATTATATGTCTAGCCTCTGCTCCTGAAACCTACGGCTTTATTGCTAAATATGCTCGCGCTACGAAACGGGGCCCTGAGGAAAAAATCTAATTTCTACTTCGTGCTCCGTACTTAGGGAGCCCCCGAAGTTTCGCGGGACCAATGGCTGCGTTCGAAAAACACGCGGCGGCCGTTTCGGCTGCGGCCCCGTAGGATCTCGTCGGCGGTATAATCTGCGGGTTAATCGCATAATTCCGACGGCCGCGACATCGTAAACGCGCGCCCCGACGAACGAGAGCGTCGGCCGCTCTTCTCGTTCGAAAAGACGCCCGAAAGCGTTTCCACGTAATTAATCCTTTTACCCCGGCGGCTGTCGTAGTAGCGCTCTCCGAAAGCATTTCAACGTTATCCCCGCTCGGGGAACACTCGTATTTTATACGAAACACTACGCCACGGGATCAATCGATAACAGAATATAATGTAATAAATGCATTCATTATTATTCACTTGTAATCAACCATTTTGTCATCGTGGATGCAACAGTGCGCTCTGAGAATATTTAAACGTTATTGATAAAATATTGTGAAACAGTAAACAAATGCATTTGTAAATAAATGCATTATTATTATCAATATTATATTATAATAGTAATTGCTACGTTTGCCCGAAATTTGCGCTTACGCTTCGCGCATCGTACGCATCACTCAACAAGAAGATGATTTATTTTCAACTAAATTTTTTATTAATTAAAGTTTTAAATTGTTGAATTTTTAATTAAATATTGCCTTTTTCGCAATCTTTGAATGTTTAATTTTAAATAAACTTCAGATTGAGATTCTATTTTAAATCTACATTAAATGAAGTTCATCATAGTTTTCAAACTTATTGCCATTTCTAGCCGCCTTTAATTTAAAACTTGTTACATTTACATTTTTGAAGGAAAATTCAACTTTGAATCAGCCGTAAAATTTCTGTCTTCCTACGCGAAATATGATCATGGATTTTATTTCGATGCATATTTGCATACATAAACGAAAGAAATAAATTGTCATAGTTGTACATCGGCGACTGTAATAACGGTAACTCTCCAGTTGAATGAGACTCAAGCATCTCGGATGTTTATAGACCAACCAATAGCCAAGCAATTCTGTCGTACATAAAATATGTAATATAATAAAATGCGCGAATGCCGATTTACTCGTTCTCTCTCTCTCTCTCTCACACACACATTCTATTTTACAGAAGAATCAAGAATGCGCTTATGTTTATAGAACTTAAACTGGAAACTGGAAACTGGAGTACTACTGTTCTCAATAACGGGTTTCGTGCGTGTATGCGTCTGTATGCGTGTATGCGAGTGCATATATGCATGCGCATATGTCGAGACCGCTACACGCTCGATAATCAACCGAATTGGTGGAACCGTGTGTTGTGTATCTGACAGGATATTCTCCATCAGCTTCGATCGGGATGCTTCTTTTTTCGTGGTGAAAAAAATCTGGTGCTACATCCGTTCTCTCGCGAGGTTCTTGCCTCGATAATTTCGATCGGCCTCGCCTCGCATCAATTTCGTCAAACTTAACCCATTCGGTTTCGTATCGAAAATTTCACTACCTTCTCTCTTGATAACTGTCAAGAATATTGAATTATATGAATCGTTTTTTTATCGCGCGATACGTTTCGGTAATAACAAGTAAATAGTTAAACGATATAATTTAAAACTAATAACTTTATTGTAAATTCTTTATTTTCATTGCATTATCTAATGAAAAACTGCAAATTTTTTCATAATGCTAATTAAGTTTAAAAAAATTTTAAAGTTAACAAATTAAAATTTAAAAAGTTTTGTAATTAATGTGTCTTGATAAATAATTGATTACGCTATAAAAATTAAATTAAGCCATTTATTTTAATCCCTCATTGCAACAATAATACACATTTAGCTAAAAAAATATTTCAAAAATGAGATTCAGAAAAAAATAATATATCACACGTATATAAACGAGATTAAATGCAAAAAGATAATGACATTAAATTAACGAAAAGAAGCTGATGACATCAAGTATTTGTCAATGAATAAAGATTATGTGGCGAACATCGAGAAATACAGAAATCTTGACGATTAGTAAAATATATTAGACAGAAAATACATAGATATACATTAATTCATTTGTTTCTAGTCGTATTTGCTGAAGTGTATTGAATATTTATTAGACATGAAGAATAATATATCGCATTTTGAGGGAATAATTCACACTCGAAGCACATTTCTCTCTCAGATTTCCTGCACGTAATTAGCGTATAGCGCTGTTTGTGGGCGTGCAAGAGGATTGGTTAATTTTAAACTCGAATCGCAACTGTCTCCGAGTCGTGCGAATTTACGCTCGCCTTGGATATCAAAAGTTTAATAGGCTACAGGTCGTGGGATGAAGCTCAGCTACTCAAACACGTATATTTTCTCTGTTAATGAAACTCCATGTCTATGTCGGTCGCATGCGCATTTAATTAATTAATTCGTCGGGTGGTCGATTTTCCTAACGTCTTCCAAATGTTCCTACATTACGAGTAAATTGGACTCCCGCTTATAAATAAACATAATTAAATCATATGTGCAACTCAGATAAATATAATGTTTCCGTAATCTTATCATTTATTTTATTACTTGCATTTATAAATTTTGGCTAAAGAGATTTTTTTTAAAGAGAAATTAAAGAATGCCGTCAACTATTTAATCCCTTTTAATTGCAAATTGTTATTGATTATTCAATTGATAACTATTATTAAAAAAACAATTTTTAATATAAATTAAATAACATAAAATGTAATGCATTAAAAAAATAGTTATTCACCGGTTATGCTTCTTATTAATACGAACACATCGAAGTGACACCCATCTCGAGTTTCGACCTCTCGAGGCCGCGCTTGTGCCTAGAATTATAATTTTGTTCGGAATGAGGATTCCCAGAAGAATCCCCCAAGCATTCCACCGCCGTCAATCGAGGATGTACGATACGATCTATGATAAGGAAGTCACAGACTTGAATTTACTAGAAATTGCTTTTACCTCGAGCAACCAACAAGACTTCCTACAAAAAGACTTCTTTTTTTCATATACGGGTACGAGAGCTACCCGTGATTATTTAATTTATCAAGTAACGCAATATGCAATATTTTCTGAATTTTTTATTTTCCTTGTTTTAAAACTATAAGTTGTAATAACATTACAAGAGATTTAAGAATCTTTTAATCATAATGTTATCAGAATTAAATATATACGTATTTATTTTTTTACGAAAAAAATAATTTCTTTTAAAGTAGTATATAATTTATTATATTGCGACAACTTTTTGTAGGATAATAGTATTAAACACACGTTGGTAGTATCGTGATAATTTATATAATATTATATGCGATTTACCAAAATTTAAAGCAAAAGATAATCAATAAAATAATTTAAACAGTGATAATCTTTTTAATACTTTTATATTAAAGAAGATAAAAGAAACCGTTAAGCTGCTTTCAATGCATTACATTTACTTTATTATTTAATTGATGTTAAAAATTATTTTTAGCAATTAATTATTCTTAAAATAAAAATTACATGAGAGAATAACTGCTATTATTGCGTATTTTATCTTTATTTTTATAGCAGCAAAGTTTGTAATAACATTGCAATTAAACTTTCACATTCATAGATTTTGCATGTGTAAATAAAATTATATATAAAATCTTTACTTTAATTCGTAATATTCTATATAATAAAAATTGATTTTAATGCAATTGTGTTATATTTTAAAAATTGCAAAAGAAAGCAAAAAATTGCATCTCGCACAAGTGTTGTGAAAATTCATGAATATCAAACGATTAGAAAACCCTGCAAATATGAAATCAAGATATGCCTTTGTACCAGGCACTATTTAATGATTAATGATCTCGATTACATTTTCACGTATGCGCTACGCCCGTGAACATGCGGGCATGGATTCGCGCACAGTGCACCCAACCATGCGCCTTAAACCGTGGTGCAACGTGATCACGGCGTGCGCGATGCAAAGTAGAGACTATTCTCCACTTAAAGGCTCTAGGTATGGTCAATGCGGAGCACGCATCGCGGAGCGTGATACTCGTCGGAAGTAACCGACCCGTTACAATTGCAAATTACATCTCCCCGTCGCCGTGACTTTTCTACTCCCGGGTAAACAACAAGGACAAATAGCACTAGATTGAATATTTGCTCGTCGCGGTATCCCCGCCGCCGTCGTACATACGTGTTTGAATTGTTAATCGAGTTTACGTAATAAAAATTGCATATCGGTCGTCGGCGCATTGGCGGATTGGAGAAAAAACATTGGTAAAAAATTCGACGGTGCGTTCCGCGAGTCACGGTCGGTAGACGGTAGACGTAATAACGCGGTAAAATAAATTGAGGCAATTATACTCTACGGATAATTAGGCTCACCGTAGCAGGATATTTCGCTAATCGTGATTTCCTAATTAGAATCTCTATGCTTACTGTTATATAATAGCCATAACTAAATACTTTTGACTAAATATACATGTATTTTTAAATTTTCTATCATAAATTATGTACGTTTTAAATTCTCAAAATTGTGTAAATTTTTATTTATATTATATATTTGATTCTTTGACCGTGACATCTTTGATAATAATAAAACTATTTATATAAATCAGTACTAATTACAGTACTAATCTCTTCATTTGTGCGTACCACTCTGTTGGAACACATTTAACTCGCGAAAAGAGAGTTTAATCTTTTTAAAATAGATTAATTAATTAAAAGAGCAAGCGAACAGAGATAAGCTCACTCCGCTGTTACGTAAAAATGTTGCAGATGTAATGCGATGAAACTGTGATCTTAACGCGTAATTTTCTCAACTAACAGAAATAAAAAAGCAATCGTTATTTAATTATTTTCGCGCACTGCTGGGTTCTGAGGAATTAATAATATGATTAAAGTAATTGGTTTAATTGACAAATTGTCAATTAAACTAACGTTGTGTAGAAAGCATTAATTGATCAAATAGATATTTTCCGTTATTAAAAAAAGGTGCGGCGATAAATTATTATATATATATATATATATATAACTAGTGTATTCTCAAAAACTGGGTTAATGAAAAACTAAGAAACCTTAAGCAACATTCACGAGATCATTCCTAGTTATCCAGATATCGATCTGAAATAAAGCTTCAACTGAAATTCGATTTTTTAATCAAATGGTGAAGAATTAAATTATCAATAGAACGTAGGATACATCAGTCTCGTAATTCGTATAGTCATAATAAAACAGCCTCAGCTATTTTAAACATTCACTCGATTTCCTGTTCATGTTCTAAAATACAGGCTAAATACATTCTACCGATACTTTTCAACTTGAATATATCTCTTTACAAATTTGATCTCGGCAAAAACTGATTATTGGCAGATCCGCCATTGAACAGTGTAACGTCAAGTCCGATTACTCGCATGCAATAGGTAGGTAGAAATTAGAATCGCCATTGCGTGCGGCAACTAATTATGGCATAATCATTCTGATAGTCCAACAACCGAGTGCGTAAAAATGGCCAACAAAATGAAAGGCGCCTTCATGTAGAATATTACGTTTATAAGTAATTTCAATCATAATTGCGCAAATAACAAAATAAATCTTGCAGTCTGTGGAAGAATCTGAGATAAGCACCAAAAGCGTAAATTAAAAGTGATGCTAGAAACATCCGAAAAATTATAATTTAATATTTTACAAGTAGAATTAATTATAAAGTATAATTTTTCTAAATAAAACACGTATATCTTTTTTCGAGTATATTTTTATGCTATTTCTCCAAAGAAATAAATCGTTATATAAGTAGAAATAAATTAAAAAATTCTATATTTAGTAATTCTCACGTTTTAGTTTGCCACATTTGTCGCATCGGTCTTCCGGCGATAAATGCTCCTCTCTCTTAACAAGATTTCTCCTTTACAGACTACTGATTCAATAAAAGAGAAACATTTAGTTATTACTAGGTGGGACTAAGAGGTTGTGTAATTTTACAGCGTTCTCAAACTCAACAGTCTTTCGTCCTCAAACAGGACCATCTTCTTGGTTCTCAGGATCTTTTAGGTTACGATAAACACTATAAAATAAATTAATAGATTTTACTTTAATGGTTATTACTACAAATATAATATCGTAAGAGACGTCTTTTGATATAAACACCCTTCTGATTCTAACATTTCAAATATTTCGAAACAAGTGAACATGATACAATCTCTATTAAGTACATGAATGAATATTACAACTTACTCTAAAGAAAATGGAAGACTTAATATAATCCATTCAATTTAGATCCTTTATTTTAATCTTTTAATGCAATTACAATATAGAGTACTGCAAATTTTAATTAATAACCCCATTTGTAATTTATTGCGGCGATAATGGAATAGTTAATACAGCCCTCCCAAATTAATTTGTTTTAATATTATAATGTTACTTTAATGTTTCAATGTTCTAACTTCTGGATATCTAAAACTATTTAAAAACTCCATTTTTAAAGCTTCTGTAAGGAAAATGCAGTCCACGCTTCGCAGCATTCCGCGATGCAATATGGCCGCGATGTAAAAGCAAAGAGATTATGATCCCATTTACCGTAAATTCCACTGAAAAATTTATGCGCCGCTACTTCAGCGGAATGTCGCGGTCAATTATGAGAACGAGCGATTCCTTGCTCTTTTACTATCTTCATGAAGCGAATAGGAAGACGCAAGGCGGTAGGAACCTGGTACTAATGGAAAAAAAAGGAAACTTGGAAATATTCCGAGGGATGATTTATCTAGACGCTCTTCCTCCATGAATACGTCCCGTTTCCCCGTTAGAGAAGTGGAGTACATTCAAATTTGCGTCAAAACCGACTGTCGGAATACTTAATCACGATGTTTACAACTCGTAAATGGATTACGACATATAAATGTCAAATGAATACGAATGCATTATCAGCAACCAATAAATTACTGTCATAAAGATAAGCAGATTAAAACTGATGTAACACGGATAATTAACATGTAAAGTTGATCGTGTATTTAATTTTACAATCTTTCACTTGTTCTCTTAAACGATTATAATTCTTCGAAACACTTCTACAAATTTCCTGCAATGTTTTGGTGCGTCAAAGTTTAATATTATAAAAAAATATCTGTTATAAAAATATCTATTGCAAAAGTAAATTCAGGCCGTTTTAATTTCGATGGATTTAATTTTCGATACCGCAGACATACATGAAAAAAAAATCTCGTGCAGTAAAATTATGATGGACTCGAGTAAAAATATTAAAAACCTGTTATTTGTTCACGTCCCGACGACAAACCGCGAAAACAGATAATATGCGAGTAAAGTGAAATGGAATTCATATCAAATTAATTAATACCAAAGCATTTTTATCGTGGAAAAATTTTAATAGCATTTTTCTAGGTAAATTACATCGAATGCTGAAATTAAATTATAAAAAACATTCTGATGCGAATGCGTGTCGTTATTGTAATCCTTTATAATAAAAATAAGATTATTTTTATAGAGAGAAAATTTATTTTAAACAAGACTTTCCAATATACTCTCTAGGAAATTTCCACAACGCGTGTTATGCTACACAATATTCAGAAACTCTCACATTCAATGACGACTATTATGAGACAGTAGCTTGCTCACGCTTCACAGACGTGTAACTTGTTTAAAACCATTCGTACGTATCGAACTTTGAATCGGTACAACGCAATAAATCTGCGTTGTCGCGGTATAAAAATTTGTTTTAAACAAAGGACTTACCAATACTCTAGGATATTTCCACAACGCGCGTTATACCGCACACAACATTCAGAAATGCTCACACTCAATGACGATTATTATGAGACAGAACGCGGCCTGCTCACGCTTCACAGAAGTATGACTTGTTCAAAACTGTTCATACGTATCGAACTTTCAATCGGTACAACGCAACGAACCCTGCGTTGTCGCGGTATTACGCTGACGAAATTAATGAACTATGAATATGCATAAAATAAATTGCAAAATTATGCAAAATATTACGTGGTAATAACATTAAGCGATACACGGACACGCTTCTAGATTGCAATTTGAAGACTTCTTGTATTTTATGAAAATGTGATAAACTCAAGGCGTTTCGTTTTATTGCGCGGTGGATTTACCGGAAAGACTACCGAGAGACAGCGTCGGTTCAAACGCGCGCTTCGTGACAAACTGACTTTAAGAACAGGCGTGTGGGGGCAACGGAACCTTGCGGCTTTCGGGCGGGTTAATACGAGTCCTGATTGGAAGTCTGCCTCACGCGTAAGTTCCTTCCCTTCTTTGTTTGACCCTTCTAGCTTGGGATTAAATTCAAGGGCTCGACAGTTATCCCTGGTAGCGCTGCGGAAGCTGTATACATTAAAGGATTACAGTCATGATATATTTTTAACAACTTATCTTGTGTTTTATATGAATTTATTATTTTTTAAAATGCTTGTGTACCGTGTTGGTTTGATTTATTAAGTGTAATAAATTATTTTAATCGTAAATATGAAAATGCAATGTGCAATGTGAGGCAAGAAAAATGAGAGAAATAATCTAAAATGATATGAAATTAATTTGAAGTTATACAGTTCTGCAGCATTCATCTTTTATCGTTAATCTTGCAATATATTATCTCTTATCTCTCATGTAATTAAGAAATTTTTAGTTACGAAAGGATCCGGCCTCTTTATTTATAAATCATGCTAATTTGAAAACTTTGAACGAATGTTATTTGAAGGAATGAAAATGTTGGTACTTCCTCCCATTATATCACGCGATTTTGAAAATAACTTGAAGCCTCTCATAAAATGAGAAGCTAAAATTCAACTTAGATATAAACTCGGCCTCCGATGAGTCACGAGTGAAGTGAAACGTTATTCATATCTAAAATCATTTTGTATACTCGCAAAGTTTCGTCTAAACTGATGGATTCGGGTCGGCGAAGTTGCGTTGTAAATGATCTCGACAGGTTTGAAATTTCGAACAACTTTTCGCGCCGGTTTATAATTCGAGGTTCATTTGCAGTATCCGGCAGGTAGCGTTTTCCAAACTTTTTTTTTTAACAAGCAATTTGTAGACGAACGAAAGTTTCTACTTACCGACGATGAGTTACTGGGGAATACTCACGACAATGTCAGAGGAAAATCTGCTCTTCGGGGCTCTCGTGATTCCCAAAGCGCTTTTCAAAAGGTCAAACCCGATGGTTCTTCCGAGGGGACAGTCATATTGCAATTTTACTTAACTCTTGTAAGCTTTCTTCTTAATAAGGAGGAGAAATCAAGGACTTATGACTATTCAGAAAATCGTATTTCTGAATTTAAATTGAAAATATCGCAACAGTAATTCTTTTTTCCGGCAATAAAAAGATAACATTTATCCTCGTCGAGAGTTTGGTATAAACTGGGTTGGACAAATATTTTTTTTTTACTTCTTCTTTGAAGATATTGAACGACAAATTTTATAAATTAAAACTTTATCGACTAAAACAAAATTTTTATAAGATTAAGTTGTTTTCGTCTTCATTCGATACATAATTATGTTATACTTAAAAATTAATTGAAAGCAAATAGGAGGACTTTTTGATTTACAAAGACAACATATCAATATGTAAATACGATTAATTCCAACTATGCTTTCTCACGCTGCTCTTACTCGAGCGTACTATATAAAAACAAAATTATTAGCAGAATTATGTTGACAATATCATCTCGCCTTCGCGTATACATATTGATCCCGCATGTTGATCCCGGGAAGCAGTCTATGGCAAGTCTGTTAGGAACTTGCGCCAACTTCCATGACAACCCTGTCACGTTTAAAGTAAAGTTCTGATAATTCCGAACTAGTCCGATCAAAATGTAACGGTTACGTTAATGCATTTAATGCTTGCGAACCGCTTTCTCTCTCGTGACGCATCTGTGAAAATGTCTCCCGAGTGTGTGCGCGTACGCGATAATACCACCAGGTAACTGATCGATATTTGCATACACGTAGACGGAGGTGAATATTATATGTAGACGCAGTCAGGCTCTGGATTAAACTTATGGAATACTGGCAAAGAGTTAGACAACTTGGAGAGTACTTCGATAATAAAATTGTTGAATCGAGTAGTACGAAGCGTGTATGCTTAAAAGCAGACATGTTTATTCGAGCTCGGAGCGCGACTCTCGTGGCGCTTATCGCCATATATTTTGTTTAGGGGAAAAAAAAAAAGATTAATTTTTGCCATTCCAAACGACATAGTTGGTACACACGTTATGCTACATTTCTGAAATAGCCGCGGCAAAATATTCATACTCTCATTGAAGATTATATGCCGGTGCGTTTTATGCAGAATTATATTTCACGTATGAAAATTCATATTACGTTTATACAAGAATTGAAATTCCTACAATTTACATTTAATGAATTTGCGAGTCCGAGGCTGTATACACATGAAAATGATATCTACGGCTATTTTCTCCCAGTGATTCAGCAAATATAAGAGATTACGAGTTAAAATGACTCGAATACGCAACTTGTAACTCGTAATATTTTTGGCCGCAATGCTGAAATTCATATGCAGCTAATAAAATTTTAGCCTCCGGCTATCGCAAAGAATTTTTAGAATATTTTTGTTTAGAATTTTATTCATATATAGGTCCATTCTAAAGTTACACAAAGAACATGTTTGTTTAGAATCTCTTCTACCTAGCCATCAAAATTGTCACATAAAATAATTAAAAATGGAATTATTTCCTTCTAAACTATTTTACAAGTAAACGTAGTTAAAACAAATTTATTATCGACCTCTCAAAAATCTTAACTATTAAACATATACTTACGGAAGTGATTCCCTAACTGTTCCGAGCAACTCATTAACTCGAAAATGCGACAGATCACCGTTCATCTTGGAGGGTAAAGAGACGAGTCCTCCGGTTCGGTGGCTGAAAAGCGGTCAAAGCATCGCGACATCGCGCACGGAAAAGTGGAAAGTGGCTGATTAATTGTCGATGAGGAGAGAGAGAGAGAGAGAGAGAGAGAGAGAGAGAGAGAGAGAGAGAGAAAGTGAGTGAGACAGAGCGAGCGACGAGAGGAGAACGGAAGCGGAGGCGCGCGGGCGACGAGTGCGCCTGCGCGTCGCTCGCGGGAGCGCTTGTTATGGAGGGCCTCAGTCTCGGCTCGCCTGGGCAGTAGGCAACACGGCCGACGTCGAAGCACCGCGCCAAGTATCCGGGGAGCCCCGGGGACGTTCTAAAGATAGAAAAGCGCGCGCGGCCGATGCGCTTCGCGCCGCGCTACCACGACGAGGAGCGCGGTCCCGCCGCGCTGCGACGCGGCGACGCGGCGACGCGGGCTTCCGCCGTGCGACGACGATGAGGAGGTATCGCGCGTGACACGGAGGTACCCGTAGGAGCGTACGATCGAACGCGACGATCGAGGACGCGCCGCGGCGGCGTTAAAGGAAATGGGAAGGCGAATAAGGGCGTCTCGATGAGGTGGCGGACGACGGCGCGGGGGCGTCTTGAGAGCGCGGATCTCTCTGCTTCTGGTATCGCGGACGGTGGTTACGTGTACGTGTCCCTCGCTCGCTCTCTCGACGCGCTCGACGAAACAGCGGATGACAGATGCGCGCGAATCGATCGCGCGCGCGAGGCGAGCACGCGAGTGGAGCACAAGTGCGACCGGAGGGCTTGCCACTCGATCCGCCGCTCGATTGCCACGGCGATTCGCGATTTTATTGTTAGAATCGTCGTGCGGCATCGCGATTAGATAGGCGGACGCCGAGATCCGCCGAGATGTCAGCGGGTCGTCTCTCTGTCCCTCTCTCTCTCTCTCTCTCCCGTCGCGGTTCTCACCTCTCCGGCCGCTCCGCGAATCATCCCCCGCGATCCGGTCGCTGATCCGCGACCGGAACAGAGCGGAACTCGGGAATGTGGGAATATAGATAACGTTGTCCCGCAACGGAAATTGATAGAGACGCGAGTTCAGTGATATATCACGACAACGTGCTGGCGCGTCGCATCGCTGGGAAACGCGTGACGGGAATTCGCAGCTATTCGCGGACGATGTGGTTTTCGCCCTGTAAGCTGTTTATCTTCCAATAGTAGCGCGTTTGTTTGTTCTTCTCTTGATTCCCTCGGTATAAATGCGTTCAAGGCTGGGGAGAATCGACCGCTATTTCTCATGTTGGCGTTAGTCAAACGAGGCTGCATTTGCGAAATCGCCGCTTTTTCCGAAACGTATATTGCGAGTAATTCGATGTTGGATGTTTACTTGATAGCAATCACGTTACACGATGGTTGCGGTCTGTTTGTGTAAATCATGTAATTTGATTTAAAAGCATACGCGTGTAGAATTATTATATTGTTAATATTTCGCGTTAATTGCCGCGTTAATATACGCTGCGTGCGAAAACACAATATACATAATTATGTGATATTTGTCCACCATACATTCCTTTTTGTCTCTCAATTCTTTGACTGATTTTAGCTTTATTTTAGAAAACATATCGAATGTTGATTTATCTCAACTTAAAAATTATTAAAAATTTTTGCTTGTGTAATTTACAAGACTGCATTCAGATAGATAGAAATGAAAGGAAAGATATATTTAGTAATTAACTCCAATGTTAAAAGATTCCGGAAAAAGATGATGTTCAATGAAATACCAAGAAAAAAAAATCAATTCTCTCCCTATTGAAGAATCCATAGATAAAGAAAAGGTCAGAAGGCTAATACACTAGATATTTAAATATAATGCTGCTTTATATGCATAATTTTTGAGATAAAATATCTATTTTATCGTCTACTTGATTTAAACTTCGATGAAGAATAATTCCGGATTAGTAAACAGTAAAGATTTATAATGTAATAAAGTATTCAAGTTTCTGCACCAGAAATACGTTGAAACGATTGGTAACAGGACATTATCTCCGCGCGATTAGGTCAATTTCGGATCTGTAACAATTCGATTTGTCCGTCATTATATTTGTCCCCCGGGTCTCATTTTCTCTATGCATCGATTTTCTGAACTCTAGCGATAATGCTTATCTTGCCAACGTGTCGCTCTCTTCATTACACTCTACTGTTTTTCTCGCAAAAGAATAACATGGCATAACATCTTTAAATAGGTAAAATCACACGTCAATTTTACTCAATCATCATCATTCTAACATTTTTCAACAAGTACGAAAATTCATACTTCCATCTCACATTTATCGCCAAATATAACTATCTGATGCTTATCCTATATTGCCGATATAGCAGACACGGTTTTCATGTATAAATCTTGTGTTATCGCAATATCGCTATTTATGTTGACAAAATTGGATCAAATTTGACGCCAGCTGGCGTCATTCTTCGTAAAATATGAACAAACGCGAATATTTCTCGACCGTAAAGAGCATACTTAGATATTAATCATTTCAAAGAAATGTTTATTTAGAAAAAATTGCAAATGCATACGATAATGAAACAAATGAAAAAAAAATATTTTATATTGATTGACAAGAAACAAAATTATACGTTTACGTTTTAACAGTCGCATAAAGAAATCAAAACTTTCTCGTAAAATCGGAATAAAAAAAAGTTTGCACACAACCGTGCTAGGTAGCAGATACTTTTAGCCGGCATACGGTTGTAAAAGTCGGGCAATAAGGACCGACGTTTACTGGCGTCATATCGCTCCGGCGATGGACTTTCGCTTTAGCGAGACACGCTACTTATACTTTTTGCATCGGGAACTTGGAAAGCCATCTAAGTTATCCGCGTTATACCCAATGCGCGCTTCTTGTGCCTCCGCTCAACTTTACCGGCGATGCTTATCAACACTGAGATACACTCGGCGTTTCACGGGGACGGACAACTCGAACGTAAAGTTACCGATGTATAGCCCCAACGGGACACGGGGGCACGGGGGAAGTCTCCCCCTTTCCAGTTACGCCCGGCTGCCTTATAACGCTTTCATCTACTTATCGCTCTCTCGCTTTGTACTTGCCCCGCTATCGCTCGCGCTGCGCGTTTTCTTTGACACGATTCCCGAATTCGATATCGAACGGAGAGCAATGACGCTGATGAGTTTGATGCCACCCTCACCGAGATCCATCAAAATCCCTCCATCAATGTCACCGGAATTCCGCCTCGTCGCTCTTCGATTCTTTCGTTCCTTCCGCTCGAAGACGCTCCACGTCCAACTCCACAAGATTTGTCAGTTAAGATTTCTCCTTTGTCCCTTTGCCCCACAGTTGATCCACTTTGATACCACCATTACGCTAATTGAAGTACCAAGCCGTTTCGCGCGCGACATTGTCGTCGCATTGACGACGTAACTTCGAAAGTTTTCACAGTGACTGAGCTGATATCGAAGATGTCCTTTCGCCGAGAAAATGCGACTTAAAAGTGAAATAACATTGTCCGGTATTATTTTTGCGAATGGAATTCGAGTAAACGCATTAAAAATATGCAGTCTTTCTTCTTCCCATTAAAGACGATTATAGACATTAAAGACGATTAAAGACATTACTTTGTTTTTACTTGAAAATTACAATGACTTTTTTTATTGTTCTTGTTTAATCAAGAAGGAATAACAAATAAATTTCTCTCTCTCTCTCTCTCTCTAAAATTTAACAATTATTTTTTTAAATACCACAATTTTTACATACCTCTGAAAAAGATCCCCACAGCAAAGTATCAAATACTCTCGTAATTATAGAACTTTACATATCTTTTTCATCACATTTATATTATTTTTTTTAAATCTATTAGTTACAATAAAATTTTGTATGCCGTCATCCAATAACAGATATTTCTAAAGTTGAAATTTCATATTGAAATCAGATATCGATATAGACATAGCCATCGAAGCGCAATTCCGCAAAGCACGAAACGCGAATAGATATCTCGTGCTTTTCAATACAAGATCATTCTTCTACCTAACACGTTCATCCGTACCAAAGCGGCGGCCCGAGAGCTTCATTTGCCACTTCATATGTCGAGTGTCGACTCACCGACATCCTAGATCGTTTCGCGCGTCTTCGATTTCCTCTCGATCTGTCATTCGTTGTCGCGCCAATGTTCGCCGTAAATGAGATCCATCAATCGTTCCGCTCGATAAATATGAAAAATGCCATCGCGGCCGTGTACTTGTAGCTAATGTTCCGGAGATCGAGAAATCTGAAGATGTTTAAAGAACCGTGACTATCCGCATAAACTCATAAACTTTGTGAAGCAAGTGAAGTGAATTGTACAAGTTGATGAAAGTCTCGAATAATTGAAGGGACAGATCGCGTAAAAATGATAAGTACGTGAAGATACTAAAATTTGCAAGAAGTTAACGAGCCTAATGAGATTCTGAAGAGAAAAAAAGTGGAGTTATTGTGACATGAAACAATGAAAAGACAGCATTTATACGTTTAATGAATATATACGGAAAGTCTTAAAGGAAAACTAGAAGAAAGTGAGAAGAAAAGGAGAGAGCGTCGACGCAGCTGATTAAAATGTGAGATAGATACCTGATAACATGGAACAAAAACATAAAGAAAACTTAGTAGCAAACAGATAGATACCAGTAAGACGAGAAAACTAGGCTACCTTGTACGCTGAAAACGAAGAGTATAAAAGAGTATAAAAGAAAGGAAAAAGAAGAGACGTAGAGAAAATTAGACTTAAAGAAAATTAGAGAAAATTGCCGGAGGAGGAGAACTATATAGGCATCCTCGGAGAAAAGAAAACACGAATTGATATATAGAAGGCTAAAGTTGGAGAAATCGATGGAAGATTTAGGACCGGAAGCGGTAAAGTGCAGAAATCTTGGTGAAAAGGAAAAAGGAAGATATTTGGCAGAGGTGAGATTGATGTTGAAGGGAAAGTGAGCGAGGAGAAGCTAGATAAATGAACTCACCGAGTGGAAAACTTCGCGAGGCCAAAAGGAGCAGGAAGGACACGCGGGGCTTAAGTGAAGGATAACCGCAAAGGGAGGAGATGCATTCGTACCGGAGATGAATAGGAGGAGGAGATGGATTAATGTGGAATTATCGCGTCGTATTCTCAATTATAAGAAACGATAAATATATGCCCACGCCACGAATAAATCGTGATCAGATTTGCGAGAAGAGGGGAAACTTTCGCAGAGCTTACCTCGCTTATCTTCGTGCGAACGTGAACGATGGCGGACAGTCGTTCGCGGGTGAGCAGCTTCGAAACGGCCGATTCACTTTAAAACGCACGTGCTTCCGTCGAGATCGCGCGGCACGTCGAAGGGATACATGGACGCGAATCGCATCCCGCCGATCGTATCGGTCGCAAAGTGTTTGCGCGAGCGGTAAGCCGCTCCGATCCGCGATTCTTAGCGATCGCGTCGACGGTTTGACAAAAAGACTCTCGAATTTGACCACGTGCACTGTGTTCAAGAATATAAGACAGCGTAAGGATCTCATAGAGGAGACCTAACAAATTATTAAGATAACGCGCTGTTTTGTCCGGAGCGTATTTTTACTGCCGATTCACGAAATTGAGAAGAACCGGGGTTCAAGTTTTCGTCGTCGTCGTCGTATCATCATCGATCCCCAACGACCTGTCAGCATATATACCTTCGTTCTCCTAGTGTAGTGCAATCTCTCGTTCTCGTCGATGCGGCGGGAACTTCGACGGAAGTGGCAGGGAGTGGAAGCGATACCAAAATCGAACGCGGAGTGCTGCCGCGCGATCTACGGGTTTCGTGGCGCGGGGTGGTGATCATCCCCCGTTGTGGGTTGCCTCGGTTAGTGTCTTCCGCGACTTGGGGGGTCGCGTCTGGGACTCGCCGCCGCAACATGGGCTGCGAACTTAGCAAGCTGGCCGCCACGAAATCGCGCAATCAAGCCGGAAACGATGGCTCGTCGCCGCCGCCGCCGCCGCCGCCGGCCGCCACGGATTCTCGACTTCCGCTCACGGCTAGGCAAAAATTTACAGTTATCGCCAGCTGGAAAGCGGTCTCTAGAGCACTGGAGCCCACGGGTATATACATGTTCATAAGGTACGTAGCCGTCGTTACTACTGCAAGGTTTTACGACTCACCGAAATGGCTCGCTGTAGAAAAAGTAGTCGAGCGAACGTACATACGACGGTCAACGATTGTATCTTAGCGCGCGAGAAATGAGAACGTGATATATATATATATATATATATATATAAGGTGAAAACTCTGACGTAATTTTCGTTCGTTAGTTTTGCGGAGAAATATTTTCACCTCGCTGTTTTTATTCTCGTTTTCTATTACACACAGGCTTCTAATTAAATTGTGTTGCCAATAATTAAATATAAAAGGTTTTACTTTATTATCGAAAATTTTTGATAATTTTAAACAGTTTTTTCGTAATGCATAAATAGGTAATATTGCCTTTGGAAACATATGATATGTTCTATTTTTTTCATTTTTTATATATGGAAACTTAAAAATATATATTTAGAATTATATAGAATTTAAAACAGCAAACGTCTGCAATAAATATTTAACTAAAAAATTTGTAATCGAACTTTGTAGTAATATAATTTTAAAAATAACTTTATTCCCGTTTCTTAGTAGTAAAAATAAGATCTATAATCATTAAAATATATTTATTATTTTTTACTTATTTTGTTATACGTCGATCACTTACATGGTTGTTATTTAGCTGTAAAACTTTTTATACATATGTGGTAGGAATGACATTGTGAGTTGTAATTCTCTGGATTAACAAATCCTTCGAGCCAATTAAGATGCTTACCTTGACAAATGATGCCCAAATATTACTGAAAATTAATAAACTGACACTCACTGACTGATTATTGTTTCGCAGAAATTAAACAGATTAAATGTAATAATGTATAAAACTGACTTGTATTATCTCTATCATTTATGTCACGAGATTAACAATAATTATATTTGACACCTTAATGCTACGGGAAAAGGGCTACGAAAGAACAAGCTTAAAAAGAAGCTTCCATTATTCTGCTTCTCAACAACAACATTTATTTATTTATTCGTTTTTATCTGAAATATACATGTGTTTTTGCTAACGTCGCTAACAGCTCTCTCTCTCTCTCTCTCTCTCTCTCTCTCTCTCCCCCCCCCCCTCGTTCGGATTTGAAAGGTAATTCTTTTACAGATTTTTTTCAACAATTATACAATTGAAATTCGTACTGTAAGAGTCACAAATGTTGTAATTGTAGTTGAAGTTTTCACGTAACAAACGACGTTTCCCTTACGGCGTATAATATTCTTGCGATTTCGCCAACGATCAATTTTGTCTCTCGAGGGTGTTTTTAATGTCCAAGGAGAATGCCATGAAATCGAGGGGGAATCCCGCTGAATTTCGTAAGAAAATGATGGCACATATATTTTCCGGAGTTGGGGAGTAGCATATTTCGTTCGCATCACGCGCCATTACATGATTAGCTGAGTGTTTAGGCTCTTCAAGGCCGTCATCAACGTCAGACGCAACCCTGAGAGGGTAGATGTACCCGTCGATCCTTACACCCCTTTCACGCCCATTTTCACTGACGTTCCTTTGCACAGAGGAAGCCTATCGATGGATCGTAAACCGGGTGTCGTCCGTGTCATCGCTCGTGCATCGAACTGAGGAATAATCTTCCTTCTGGAGACTGTATTTTGATCGTACAAAGCTGTGACGCGCGGATTTAACGCGAATGCACAACTCTATGGCCCGTGTAATTGAGGTCATTTAACTCTTAATATGATTTTTTTTATTATTGTGCTTACCACGCTACCGTGACAATAATGGACTGTACAATAACGAAAGAAACTAGAATTGTATTTGCCATTTTTGCAGCTTAGAATAAGATTGGAACAATTATAACCTCTACCTTTATTAACTTAATTATAATCAATTCCATTAACATAAAAGAGAAGAAAAAAATATACAGCATATAAAAAGTTATTTTTTCTCGAGTTTTTAATAAATGAAAAAACTTTATTTTTATTTGTAACGAAGCAAACATTTGTTAATTAATTAACAATTATTTTAAATATAGACTAATTCAATTTTTTACAACGAAGAATATGCAATTATGGTAAAAAAAATTGAAGCTTTAAAATTTTCAGAACATTAATTAAACGAGTCACTGTTTCTTCTTTATTATGATAAACAAAGACTACCCTATTTTCATTACATTTACATAATGGAGAAAGAAAGGGCATTACATTTTTGAAGAAAATGACTCGCCGTCTTCAGCGAATAAGAAAGCTAAATTAGCTGTCATAAATGTTGCAAATAACCCAGAATTATGAAGCTTCCATAAATAGCTGACCCAATACAATATAGATAAATTCTTTTTCTTCAGAAGGGCTTCGAAATGAGACCATTTCGATAGGAAACAAATTTAGTTTGCGAAAATCTTCGCGAAGGACGCTTAATTCAAGCCTGCGAGAATTCATTGACATAATTAGTTCGCCAAACACTGACGTAAGAAATCGGCGCTCGTGCCTGTTAATTTCCGTCTGAATTTGGAACGAGCCTCAAAAGTAGTCGACGAGTCGGCATCGTAACAAGGGTCATCTTAAATATTGCAGAAGTACCTCCGTAGAGGTAGTATCATTATACTGCCGTGAAAAAGCGCGGAGAAAGCAACTTTTTTTTCTCTCGATTGCGAGTTCAGAAAGTTACAGTATAATAATATCTACTACAATTTGGCGCAATCCTATTCCAGTCTGCCCGTTACATTCCATTTGCTCGATGTACGAAAGACCGCGTTCTTTCGCTGACTTTTGAAGAAAATCGGAAATGCCGATCGTATCGTCACGGAATTACCGGTAAATGCTTTTTAACCTGTAGTCTGGGACTCTTTCCGCTTGCGTTGAACACCGAGGTTCAATAAAATCGGATTGGCATCCCCTCGAGCGGACGGTATTTTCGGATTCTCCTAGATTTTCGGACGATTCCATTTTGTGCGATTTTTAATCTTTCAGTGGCAGCAATTTTAGGAACGCGTGTAGGCGAGGTAAAAAAAAAAGCAAATTGAATATTTGAATATTTTATTTAATATCGGTAATTTTTCTTCTATTTTTCTGGTAAACCCGATTAACTTTAAATAAATCTAATCTCCTACTTGATTATATCCTGAGCTCTAATAATTTAAATACTCCCATACTATTGAATTTTAATTGCTCATTATAAAAACAAACATTTGCATATAAATCTCTTCTTCAATTCCGTTAAACTACAGTCTCTAACAGCTTAAAAATTACGAAAAGAACATTCTGTATTCCTCGTTATCAATATACCGATACTGCAGCAGTCGACAAAGCGGATTCTCAGGAGTCCCCGATAAGCGCTATTCTATAATGGGCTATAATCGGGATTCCAGAAGGTCTCTCTCGCTTTTAATTGAGGCATACGGCTAGGAGCAGCTGAAAGCGACGTTTACCTTCAACGGGCACAATCGGGGATCGATCGAATCGTAATATGCCGTAAACGAGATTACGTCCTGCTCGAGAATGCCGTGCGTGGACCCTTGTCGGATTAAAGTTCTTCAAATCAAAGGTCCGGCCTCGTCGACGGCCGTGCGAACCCGATCGTACCCGTTTCCATCAACGATATTGGATTGACAGCGAGTAAGTTGAACAATTGGTGAGCATAGCCCAGGCTGTGTCCGCCTCTATCCTCCTCTCGTTCTCTTTTTTTTTCATCAGGTGAATTGACACTTGACCCCATCACGACTTTTTCCCTCCACCACGTGTATTCGTTCGATCTTTATCAAAGTAACGGATGTTGTAGGAAATAGAACTATAATTTATAGAATTGCGACATTAAGTGCGCATTGTAATTAAAATTATTATTCTGATATATTATTTGAAAATGGTAATTAGAAGAACAGTGCGTCTTTGTTTCGAGCGACTTATTACATTATTTCACATGTCGCCATGCACATTTTCAATTTCATTTTTTTTTTGTAAAAATATATCTGAGATGATCACTGATAAAATGATAGAAAAATATAAATAAAGACTGCAAAATATCAAAGTACATAATGCATTGAAGAACGTTATACTATTACAATTGGAATAGATGCGAAAAAATGTTCAAGGAATCAAAGTTTCAGCGATAATTATTATTAACTTGTAAGCTGGAATTTATGCCTGGCCGATTCGTTTTGTTAAACTGATACATACGCCTACTTACAGAATGTCGATATCGCGACATGTACTTTGTTCGACGACTTTTGTTATCCGACAAGCTCTGGAAAATCGCGATACAAAGCGAGGTCTGCTATACAATGGTGGATGTTTGTGACAGCAGTATAATCTAGGATAGTATCAGTTAATAGCGAGGAATCAAGGAGGATCAAAAAGGAAGAGAGGGCAAAAAAGAACGAGCTTCATATGTTCCACTTAATAAAGTGCTCGATTTTTGAATCTGTTTAAAAAGATGGAAACCGAATGATAGATACTTCGATAGCCGACAACACACAGCGAAATAAATTCCTATCACACTCGGCTTATTAAACAAACGTAAGCTTATACACAAACACAATTTCTATTATATTGTTGTATTTAAGTATCGCGACTGCGCTAATGAATCTCTGGACAAACGCAGCGATAAGGATAAATTTATAGGATAAACACAGTTCTGTGTCATCGTCACCATTTATCGTAGTAAATTGCTAGTACTTGATATTTTACAATTATAAATAAAAGTATAATTACGTTTTTTCATATAATATATAGCATTTCTTCATATAATTTATATAATACAAAAATATGTGCTAAAGATTAATAAATGTTAGAAGGTATTTATATAATACTTTCCAAGTAATTAGAATCAAATAGCTTTGATTTTTTTTCATGTAATGAGATTAATTAAACGTTTCCGATTAATTTTAATGATTCAACAGTTTTAAACCCAATTCGAACCAATTCATTAAGTGAACTTGTCTCAAATTGAATGAGAAAATTTATTCAACTTTATTCGTATTTTATCTACTGCTATTCGCACACTTCTATCGTGCTGGAAATTCTGCGGAACTGTTTTCTAAAACAGTTTCCTCTAATCGTAGAATCGACGAGGAAACATAAACGGAGGTAACTCACGAACGTGATTAAATATTTAGAGACGCTACGGCAATTTCCTATATCTATTCTATATAAATGCGCAGATGTGCAAAACGCGTCTCTGGTCTCACTTTATTACGATAGAAAATTGCCTATAAATTAGTTGTAAAAAGCGTTTTTTGCGAAAAATTTTCGCAAATATCAAGCATGACACTGTGTAGGTATATGCGCTGGCGCTGAATTATTAAATGTGACTTTACGAGCATATTTTTAAACATTAATCGCAAATATATTTACAGACTACGCCATGCATGCTTTGACTTTGTATACGCGTTTTTTATTCGTTACCATTTTCAAAAGAAATATTTATAATTCTCAGAGAGTAACCCAAGTAAGCGAATTTTAAATAAATGGACCTCTTATACATGTATAAATTAGATATTTATTTAAATATTGAATGGCGATATTTAATTATATTTTCGTTAATTTTTTTTACTTTTTCAATTTTTCTTTTAAATCGTCATTTATTTTTTTTGCATATTTTCCAACATACACAATTACATATACATTTCTTTATATATGTATATTTTTTAAAATATGCTCGTTTTCTATTTATATTAAATCTTTCTCATCGCTACTGTTTCAAAATTTCTTTTAGAGTTAACTGAATAATCAGGTATAATTATTTTTTCCAAATTATTATTTTAAAAGTAAATAACGTACAAGTAAAGCAAAATGGAAATGTTAACGTCAAGTATTTTCCAGTACTTTCTAGTTTCCAATGGAAACGATAAATGATCCGTTAAAAGTCAGAACGATATATCGGAACGATTCAACGAGCTCCATATTACATCCATATTTCAGTGAATTACATGAAATAAACAATTGGCTATTTGTATTTTCTTCCTTTACTCATCATTTGATAGAGTCCATTCTTCCATCTTCCTTTCTTCGTCTCGCCATTTCCGTTATCCTTCGGGAAACAAGGGATTTCCTAGTATCGGCGCACTCTTGAGTATCTATGTAACACAGATACGCAATACATGTATACAAGGGACAAATCTCACGAAGAATCGCTATAAAATTTATTCCATCAAGTCCCAAATAGAACAACCTTGTCCTATTTGCAAAATCCATATTATTTTATATTCTTTGTTTTTTATTGTTGCATAATTTAATATTTATATGCATTCCGTCAAATATCGTCAAAGAAAAGATATACAGTAGAATATACATATGTAATATTGAAACTTCTCAAGAAAATGATAAAGTTTATAAACGCGCGCGTTGGTAAAGCTCTATTTCTTATCGGAAGTTGAAAGAAATCACACAATTTTCGGAATAATATCGTCGAAATGTTTTCTCTCATCGATTAATGTCTTTTTCTTTATCTTTAATTAATGACTCTGTTTTGTCTTCACATTTCTATCGTGAAGACAGAAAATCTCTGCGGATTCATTTATGGAAAAACATTTTATCTGACAGATCCTGCGCCAATCGCGCGTGCTAAAACATCAGGACACTTTTATTATTATTGACCAATGAGAAGAGAAAGACTGTCACACAAAGGGAGACCGAGTGCGTCTGACAGGCGATGAGTGAAGAACAATGGAACGGGATCAATGTTCCGGTTGCTTAAAATAGGAATAATGCGAAAAACGTTCGAGGTTGCCTAGAACGGCGAGATATCTCGGTAAAATGAAAAATAACTGAAATGGCGAAAATAATTATAAGAATGCTTTCTCAATGGAATTGTATAAGCGTCTTTGCTTAAGAATTTTTGCAGAAATACTAAAGCTGTGTACATAAGATTTCTTAACAAAGTTGCATTAAAATTTATTAAATAAAAACATAAGAATAATGAAACGTAAGAAGATGAGACATTGGAAATAATCTTATCCAGGAATTTTGTTGCTCTATATTAATACTCTTCTTATGCAAGAAATAATAAAACGATAACAGGAATACCATGGCGTGATGAATTTCGTGTCGGTCTGATACCTCAACTCAATCAACTCACGGTGTATACCGCAAACACACTATTTCTTTTCGCGTTCGTCGTAGTATCTTCCGTGCCTCGTCTATTTGCTCGTGCGCAAATGACGGGATTCGTGATATTGGAGCACGCTGAGCACACGAGCGACGAGAGAACATACAGGACGAGCTCCCGTAGAGATGATATTTTAACGTGAAAACGATGACAGTGGTTTCCTCTTTTCAGGCGGAAGATAAACCAGTTCGTTGAAAGAAAGAGAGTTATTATCTTCGAATATTTGAATCAATCCATTCCTTCGGTTCAATTCTGTAATTAAATCGACTACCGTGTAATACTGACTAAATCAGACAAGCGTAATTCTCTGCGAATGCTCGTTTCCTTTATCAATCTCATTTCTTTCTGCTACTTTCAATTCTTTTTATGAAAATCCCTTCATTCTCGCTCACGTAATCTCATTTTGTATTGTATGTCAAATTATCTTAATTTGATCATAACATTTCTTGAATATCTCTTTAACTCTGATTTTCTCATTCATTCATGTATTTTTCGACTTTACATTCTTTTCACGAAATTACAATAATTGGAGAATATATAAATTTACATATAAAAAAAATATTCTTACATAAAACATATTCTTTTATATAAAGAAGTTATGAGAAATAAATTTTAAGTGCGGATTTATATTTAATAAAATTACGAAAAAGTATGAACGTATTTTATTCATCTATGTACACCATATCGTTTTTATATAGCTATCGATAGAAGGACTTGAGGTTAATAATATCGTGTACTTGGAAACTATGTCTATACATACATTTTCGTTCCGCGAATTATTCAATTATTCAATGCAAGTTTAAATCTTCAGGCCAATGAATGAATTCGATAAAACGTATTAATAAAAACAAATAAGCCAATTCATGAAATTTAACAAAAATTCGTGAAAATAAATGTTTTAAGTCCATTGCGTTAAATTAAAAAACGAACGAGCATTAATCAAGTTTCGTTGTTTGAAACAATTTAACATGACATCGCTATTCTATGAGATTTCAACATTTTCCCGGCGATTTTAATAATCTTTTACAATTTTGCACATACCATTGAACCAATGTGGAAATTTGATTCAACAGAATTAATTTCGTAGAAATGTCATCCTGTTTGGCATCTAGTTTAATACAGATCGAATTTCGAAGTTATCTGTTTCGAATTTGAACACAAAGGACGATAAAATATTTGCACTGCATTTGTTGAAATTCCAATGAACGAAATTTGTTGTAACAAAGTTTTATTTTGCGTCTCTTTCTTTCCTCGTTATATATTTAAGAAATAATTAGTAAACTACGCAAGCTCGTTGAAGCTCTGTTCTAAAAGCAGGCGCGAGCTCTTTCTGCCATTTCTGCCGTCTGGTCGGCGCGCAATACATTTCCTGATATTGGCGTTTTCACAATATACGAAGCACGAACGCGAAGCTGAGTTAGCCAACGGTTACAACCGAAATGGTGCAACGTGAAAATTGTGTCAGACTTTCCTTCATTCGGCAAGATGAACTAGACTGACGTTTCGGATATTTCTTTAATTTATGTAGGTAGAATAAAATCCAAGAAGAATTACGTTTAATAATTCTAAACGCGATCACAAATAAGTATATAATAATAATAATTTATACGAGAATTTGGACAGAATTGTGCTCTAAGATTATTTAATTTTTAAAAAATATGTGTATAAATAATATTTAAAAAAATTCGTTAATATCTTTCGTTACTTATTCTCACTCAAAGAGAGAATTTTAGATTAATTTCAATTCAAATTTCAGGACAAATTATATCGAGCTTATCGCAGTAAATAATGTCAAATTAAGTTCACGTTGAAAGTATAATTCGAATTAAAATTATATCCAGACAAATAAAGTTCTCGCCACCGAGATGTAAGCTTTTAATTCCAGGATAACGCGAACGATTTAAATTTAATTTCGCTGAAATCAGCACGCTTTTACATAATCAATATACATTCCAATCTGCTTAAAATCTCGGTTCAATATTGCTGAAACCGGCAAGTATAATCATGCCGGATATAAAGTTGCGTTATCGCCACGCAATCGCAATAAATAACTTCGTATTCATGACAATTTAATATTCGTTACATATGAGAATACCTATTTCTACTAAATTTTTCGAATTACGACGTAGTATATTGATACAATTAATAACATTTGATATACGGCATCGTGTTTTAATACAGAAGAATAACAAAAATATTCCGGAAACGTTAACTGGTATAAGATAACATCGCACAAATAAATTCTAATTTCATAAAATATTTATTGATTTGTTCTATAACAACAAATCAATAAAAATATTCAAATTAACAATTTCGCGAACAAAATCGAAGATGCATTATAAATTTGTAATATTTGTAAAGCTATATGTTAGATTTTATCTTAATTATTTCGCAAAAGATACATTTTGATTCAAAATTTATAACAATTAAAATTATTAATCATGGATAACATTCTTTTTACTTATTTAATTTAAAAAATTAATTTATGTTGACTATCTGTCGCTTATCAATAAATGAAGATTCATATTGCAATGTCGCAATCTATAATAAAGGATAGTTTGATGTTTCTGTATTAGCTTTCGCAGTAATCCATACTACGATATAGCGATACGCGTCTAAAATCACGTAATTTGATATTCAAAGGGAATCACTGATTATCAGATCTACTCGGTGCATTTCTCTTCATGGCAGACTTTATCCACCAAGCATAATTATGAGAACTGACGATCGAATAGTATATACTATCTAGCTATCTCACGAAATCAAAGTTATAGAAAAGTACAATAAAAAATTAGATACTAAAATGTGACATTTTATGTTAAAATTGCATCAATTTTAAAAAATTATATCAATTTATAATGTTAATAATTATATTAATAATTATTATATTAAATGATAATTGATACATAATATTCGTGTCAAATTCACAGTTGCTAAGCGAAACATTTACTTTATTTTTTCGCAAGTTTCTAATACACTTACATAAATATTTGCAAAATAGTATAAATATATTAAATTTTATTTACATTTTCCTTTTCAATCAAATAAACATATGTGTAGATTTATGAGAAGAGCGATAAGAATTAATATATTAAGATTAAGATGGTTACTTCTCGGAATTCATGAAGACATAACATGATGCATACGTAGAACGAACGATCTTCCAATCTTGAATTGCCCGTATAGATTGCGCGCGTGTTCAATAAAGCCGAGATGTGACAGTGATTGCCCTCAGATAAGATTAATCTGGGAATTCCATTCTACCTCAACGTTGGCGAATCTGCCACGCTATATGCATTCCACGCGAACGCGCGCGTGCCTCGCGCGTAATTTGCATCTAACGTATAGATGCGCGGAATAGAATCTGCGTGTCTCATTAAATAAGAGGATAATAGTAGTAATGAAAACTCGTATTGACATCATCATAAATAAATATCTCTCTCTTACTCTTTAAAAGTAATTAGTTTTTAGTCGATCCAAATTTTCTATTCAAAGTCTCCCTTCTTCTTCGGCTATCGGATACTTGTTGCTTGTGCAAAAATAATTTACCAAAATTACGTTTTGCGATATTCTGTACCTTAAAAGTTCGTATGAAGTATCTGAGCGATTCACTCTAATATTAAAAGCCCATTAAATTAAATGTAGAAACTTTTGTCTTCCGTAATACCCATCTTTTCTGTCCTTTAAGAAGAGAAAGTCTGACATCTTTCTGAGAAGCGTCCGTCTCTCTTCCTTTAGAGCTTAAAATGAGATATCTTATATAAAACATTAACATTTTATTGTGTTTTCATCCAACTCTATATAAAATAGCTACAAATTACTTTTTCTCAAGCCAAACATGTATATGTCGCGTTTCCTACACATTTATGCGTATACATGTATACATATATACCGCGCCCATCGATTCCCGTCGGGCATCCAGCTTTAAGGTAACTTAATTAAGCTCGGTCTAGCTATACATGACATCCTCAACAGCTACGAGAGAGATAGAGCGAGAGAGAGAGGGGGAAGGGGAGGAGGAGAGAGAGAGAGAAAGCGGAACCAGAGTAGAGGCCTTTGGTCCAGCAGCAGCCTCGGAAATCAATAAACGACTACAAGCGTGTGATATCGACGCGACGCGTTGATCGCTTTTTTTTAAGTGGCAAATTTTTACTTCAAATGCATTCATCAATACCTCGTCTCGCTCGCTCGAATATAGCCGTCATTTTCCACGCTGAATAAAATACTTAAATGGAGCGACATATAACTGACTATGCGTTCAGTGCAAATAACGTTTCTGCATTAGAGACCAGTTGTCCATAATAATTCCAGTTTACGCGAGTACATTTTGTTATTGAATATTATCCAGCTTTTAAAAAGGCATGTAATGTCGAATCGAATTTACTTCCTTATCCCTCTTCCAAGATGCTCTTCCAAGACCATTGTGCTTACTTATATATAAATGCATAAGGTATAACATGAGAAATTGTCGTCGCAAAAATTGCACATTTTGACAGTTTTCGAATGTTGAGAAAATTAGAACGGATTACATGATTTTATTTGTCCTCGAAAAAATGGAAACAGTCATAATATGTTTACTTTGAATTTGTATCGATGTATAAATAGAGATAAATGATCACATTTCGTAAGCAACAAATGACATATAAATTACTCGCTCCATTGCTCGATTGCTCGATCGTGATTAGGTACTATAAAAGTTTGATAGATTAGCAGAGCTCTATTTCCTCTTCTTCGGGATTAGATAGATTAAATTGATTCGAGATAAATTGAGCGATACTAAGGAAAGCCTGGATAGATAGACTCTCCCCTTACATGAAAACATCAGAAGTGATTAATTAATTCCTAATATTTGCATTATATTCGGAATAGATGTAATGTAAGACATGACATACATTCAACTCTATTAAATCTATATATATATGTATATAAAATAACTTTTAGTATCGTCTTCTTAATACAAAGGAATAATTTAATGTTTCAAGTAAATTTTATTACACATTAAGTATTTTTTTGTATTTTATTAAAACATTAAATTTATTTCGAAGTTTTACTTTATCGTAGAAAATATCTTCGATGCACAGTATAGGTATATTTGAATATATGAAAAATAGTGTCAAAATATAATAATTTTACTAAGAAAGATATAGTAATGCAAATAAAAAATTGCAAGTTTTAAAGAATATGAAGAAGCGGTTTAGTACATGTAACGATATTCTTTATCAGAAATATATGTCTGCGATCTTTTAGAGAAGTCAAATATCTCTCATGTAATCCTAAATAAATGAAGGGATTACATAATTCTCACAGTATTCTGCAAAATTTCTTCCTTATGTCTTTCTATAATAAAACTTACATGAAAATTTCAAGTAACTTTTAAAAAAACCTCAGCAGTTTTTTAAATTGCTAATTATAACTGTCTTAGAAATAGTACAAAAAGAATACACATAAAAATGTATTCGTTAAATAGTAAAGCTTATTTAACAGCAGTGTTCAAATCTCGCAGCGTTCGTTAAAAAGTAAAGCTAACACAGAAGTTCTTAAAAATGTATTGTTTTCTTTAAAATTTCCATGAACTTCCATGAATAACAGTTTCGAGTAATTAAGTGAAACGTTTCTTGTGTTTTATCTATAAATTAACATCTATAAATAATGATTATACAATGGTATGTGAAAAAAACATTAAAAATTTTTTTTATGGAAAAACATATTTTTATGGACGTTAAAAATATCAATTGATTGAAAATATTTCTACGTGAAACAGAAAACATTGTGTGATACAGGGTATTAAAAATACCTCACTTAGCCACTGAAGAGTTAATAAAGCAACTACACGCGCTGAATGTATTCAAAAGTAACTTTGATGCTCATGTAAAAATAAACGGCTTTCGCAAGTAAAGGTAGCTTTATGTTTTAACATATACATATAACATGCATAAAAAAATCATATCGCAGCAAAATGTCGTTGCTTTCTGTAGTTAAGTGTCACGCAACAAGATAATAATAATACAATGCGCAAGTAGACCGCTCTTAAATATTTATATACTGGCCATGATCATCACGCAAGTTAAAGATTACTTTTGGCTAAGTGCATAACGCGAGTTAATTTAAACATAAAAATGTAGTGTAACCGAAGCATGTATTTGACATAATTCTTTGCATTGAATATCCGTTTTGATATTTATGGTTCCTTATGTAAATATTGTTTATCTAAATATTTGACAACCTGATAATTTTGTTAAATCTTTCATGCTATTACAACAAAAATTTTAATACGATCAACCTTTTTATGGAGAGTTGAAAAAAATTTCCATAAAATGAACAATTCTTAGTTTATCTTATCCGGTTCTAGTAATGTTTATCAAAGCAGCTAAAAAGATATCTCGATGTATATTAAAACGATTTTCTGTTTGATTAAAAAAAAGAATTCTTCTGTTATAGGAGCTTCCCTTTAACAAACCGCATCTTTTGACCCGATTTACGTACTACAATCTGAATATTATTATGAGGCTGGTAAATATGTTAACATATAAATGATGGGATTTGAATTATGCATGCCGGCGGAATGCGTATACGGTTTATCCCCGGTTGTGGCGGAGTGAAGGAATCCTTCGGAAAAAGAGAAGGTTAGGCACGTTTCACCGATTCTTTTGGGGTGGTCGTCAGAGAAACTAGAACACGTAGCACTCTTAAAGAGAATGGATCATATCTGCGAGCTAGCAACGGCCAAATAGCAGGTTGCGCACATTAATAGTTTTGCAATGAGTAAAATCGTTGGAAGGAAAAATTATTTCTTTATATACATCATGCCCTAAATGAAATGCACATTTTCAAGCGCTTTTACCAAATAATTAAACATTTTTCTCTTTCTCTCTCTTTTTATTTTTACAGATAATTATGTTTGTGCGCAAACACCGTGCAACGTTAAGGGAGAAATATGCAAAAAGAATATATCTGAATTTTTTATATAAAAGTTGGCAAGCTAAAACAGGAATTGTTGTGCAGTGAGTTTACAATGAATTTACTGTTGTCGCTAAAAGAAAAAAAAAGTATATTAAAAAACGTTACGCATGATGCGAATACGTAAACCAAAAAATATTTAAAACAGCATGAAGCGAAAAGCTATTACTAAAATTTTAATTTATTTATTAAAGACTTTTATAACGGACAACACGAAAGGTATATCTCTTTAGCTTTAAATCAGTATTCGGATAATTATTTAAAAATTTTATAGTTTTATTTTTATCACATGCCAACAGAGATATATAATAAATTGAATAAAAAATACAATACATAATTTTTACAATCATTTTATAATACATTGCAAGAAAAAGATAAAAGATGAAGCTACATTTTATGTTGCGAAATTAAAAATACCTTACGAGGCTCGACATTTTATTATTTATTGATACTATGATCGAAATATTAAATTTATCAATCATTTATGAAATGTTTTACCCAATTATCATGTTATTACTGATGATCAAACAATTTCAATAAGTAATTAAACGATTTTACAAATGTACATGAGCCTCAAAATATAAGTACATTACTTTTGTCGGATCAGAGGATTTAATAAATAAATATTTATCTTTTAATAAGGTAACATAATATTTTAATAATAATTGAAATTGCTAATATTATGGTTTGTTTGATGCATGTGAAATTTGATTTATCGTTATTAATGCGTTCCAATATCCACAAAGTAACATCTCGCTAAATCAAAAATATGTTTTATTTTTCTTGAGATTAAAGATAGCAGTAATAAATAATAAATATTTATTTATTGACAATATCATTTGGAATAATTGGAATCGGTAATCATTCATACAACATTTTATATTCGAATTTATGTCACTTGATTTGATATATTAGACAGATTTAATATAGTACATCATGTGCAACATAATTTTACGATAAAATACAAAATTATCATCACTGCGATTTAAATAAAATCTATATAAATGTAAATGTTGTTCATTAATACTAGTTAACATTCTGCATAATCTGTGCTTTTTCTCAAAAAGTTAACGTTGGGTGCGATTCATTTGTCATAATAACTTTAAAGCCCGGTTTTCCTTAGCGTAATTAGAAAACGATTGAACGCGTTGTTGCTCGCGGCTGGCTTTCGCCGCGGGTTTACCTTAATGGAAATACAAGGCATTAATTTCATCGCGTTCTGCTCGAACGTGTTAATATCCGGGCGCGTTCGGTACGTCCTTTGGAGAGGTTTCCACTTAAGTCAAATTAATTTACTACATTCGATTCGACGAGAATCAATCGGAATTACACATCGATATCTCAAATTTCTTCTATCTTATCTCTCATCTGTTTCTTCGATTAAACAAAATATAATATACTTTATTATCTGCCACATTTGTCCATTCTTCGTCTATTAAAATTAGAAAAAAATTATATAAAAATATATATTATCATTGTAAGGATCGAAACGGCTGCAACGAGGCATCGGCATCAATGTTCGATGCAATGTTGATAATTACTCGTCGTCGTATCGATCATTAGGGTTGCTTTTTTTATCGGATTATGGAAGCAGCACGGTGGAAAAGCCTGACGTCGCGCGCGCGCCGAATCGACAGCAGTATCGTTGTTTCTCGTCGCTTTTAAGCATCTTCCACGGGGAGAGAATATGGATTTCCGATACGAAACTTTTCAATCCGTTCCCAGACGATAAGAACCCGCCGAACTTACTGAGCGCGGATACCGCCATACCGTTTATTGCCCGTCGGGGGGGGGGGAGGTCGCATTTAAAAATATTTTATCGTGCCCGGTCAATACTTGCACCCGTCGGCCGTCCAGAACCCCCTTCAGTCACGTCGATCCCATTTGCATCGCGGTAACTTACATGCAAATCTGCGTTTACGCGCTCTTTAACCCTCGTTTTCGACCTGAAATTGCGTATTTTTACGCATCGTTTAAAGCACGAGTAGTCCGCGCTTTTACCGGAGCTCAAAAATATCGTAGAGTGCAGTATTTTTTTTAACCCAAAAGCAGAGATAACAAAAGAAATTCAATTCAAATTGATTGATTTCGATCGGGATTTACTTCTAGTTACTATCGTTATACAGCATATGTTGTTTTATTGAGAAAGAGAAAGATACATTTACATTGTATTATATAGTTGATTGTGTTATTTCTTAAAATTATACATGTAGATATCCTGATACGTCAGAAACTGACAGCACGGTAAAATATTAGTCATGTACGACTCTCTGGGATTTCCATATTTAATTGTAACTAATCAATCCATAGAGATTTATGAAGCATATGCGCAAAGCGAACAATGGATAACGAACCGCGATAAGAGATAAACTCGATTGCATATATTGCGGATGATTTAACTGACATGATGTGCACAATTATTATATAGCATATGTCGCTTTGAGAGGGAGAGAAAATATATTAATATTTTTTTAAATACGTATGAAAATGAAAAAATTTCTCATCTGTAATTATTTTTAGCAATTTATAAGTAAAATTAGTAATACGATATTGTTGCGCTCGCGCTGAGACAGTCCTTGTCTTTCGAGCCGAATTGAGCCGCCGCACAGTGGGAAATTTCATGCCTTTTATGGACAAAATTCTTGTGACAACACAAATCTTAATGAATCGCAATGATTTTTTTTTTTAAATACTCAGGAAGACTTGTGCTTTAATGCTGTACT
>VBVQ01001495.1:0-33879 GCA_011636635.1 Tetramorium simillimum
ATATGTATGTGTGTATATATATATATATATATATATATATATATGTGTGTGTGTGTGTGTGTATAATGTTAATTTTTAATTCTAATTTATCTCATTTTTTTTATTCATCAATTATTAAATTAATTAAAAAGATTGAATTAATCTCAGTTTACGACGGTTGCATTCGCACAAATAGAACAATCAGTCTGGGTCCAGTTATCAATGTCGTGGCGCCGATGCGTCTCCGTAAAGGGCACTTCGTGACACTTTGAGGAATTGCACCTCCCACGGGCGTGCTCCCCAAGTTAACCCGGTTTCCGAAGTTAATAGGTCTCCGTTTATACTCTCTATTTTTCGACCGTCCCGGTCGGCCCAGTCTTTTCAGCTCGTCCGTCCCTTTCGCTCGGTCCAAGAAAGTTTTTTCTTTCCTCGCTCTTTTTAAAGAGATCTCTATGATTTTCTACATTTTCGCGCGGGAACTCTTTCATTAAACAGCGAGCACGGCCAGGCGGAAAATCGCCCGACGGCACAATAGTCGAGAATTCTACGGCGATTGGAGAAAAATCCGATCCATGTAACTCCCACTGCCCCTCCCCTCCCGGCGTTCAAAGCGCATTGTTGTTCTCCTGTTTGGCTGAAAAGGCGCGTCCTCTTTTGTGCACCTTATGAAGCGACACTATCAAATTGTTGCCCAATAGCGGCAACGACGACGCGAAGTCACCGTAACTTCGATCGCCTTTTTCACTCTTTGCAACAATCTTACTCCCGATAATGTTCGACATACAAATTGTGAAAGACTGCGCTGCACGGAATCTTACGACTGCCACTGCGTCTGTTGCCAAGTCGAGCAGTGATTACGGAAGACGTGAATGAAAACTATATAATCTTTCGTGAGAACTAGTACTCACGTTAAATAAAATTGTATCCACATTATAAAAGATACAATTATGAGAAACAGATGGAACTTGTGCTTTGCGATTTACTTTTATCTTGGTTTTAGAAAAACCTAAATTCGGGATTTGTGTCACGGTACTCTATTAAGTTACGTTCTCAATTGGACATACATGCGCACATAAATTAAGTTGATCAATTTAGACTCTTTCCAAAGTGAGAAAGAGAAACTATAACAGAACTTTGTATTATTCAAACTTCGCGCAGTATAAATACCGAAATTCGCTGAAAGATATACTGCGAAATAATGACTTCGCCAAACGGAGAAATATCGATGTGACCCCCGAGCTGGATTTACTGCGGTATAAAATTGTGCGAGTTGTTTAATGACAAGCATACTCTCTTTGCGAGAGGCTTTAAGCCGCCGTTCGCACTCAACGTCGTCGCTCTTTAGAGACGCACTGTCCGGTTATCCGGCAATAAAAAGAAGGAAACGAGGAATGTATCCTCCTTTCTTCGATTGCTCGAGGCGCATCGATCTTGAGAACTCCTCGTGGAACTGGGTCGATGATGTCTTCGAGGAGGAGAGCCGGCAAGATGAGGTTGTTGTTAGCTCCACGAGGACGAGGAGGATTTGTCACCTACAACCGGCTGCCGACAAATCTTCTCTGGTAGCTGCGAGACGTTTTCGACATCGAAGGGATCACCTTTTGCTGTGCACTCTTGTCCACATGGCCATGTCTTCGCCACGTTAGCACCCGATACTCCGCCTCGGAAGGACATGCAGTCGCGACGGCGACACGAAGTGCACGAAGTCGTCGGCTTTCGAGTAGCGACAGAAGCCGCCCGCTCGATGGCGAGGTGTTCTATTTCAAATGTCTGAGATCGCCGGATTGTCGTCTCTTTTACGGCAGACACCTGACAGAAACTCGACATCCTCGAGGTGTTCTATTTCGCAGCGGCCAGGTGGACTCGTCGTCTCTGCAGTTAAGCCCGTCGCTGAAGACATTCTATTTCAGATGTTCGAAACCGATCATTTCGACGAGAGAACGCCGCCATTTTGAGCGTTCAAAACCGCTGAAGATTATTGGGATTGTCAGGTCTGCAGATTGCGGTCCACCGAGAGAAATGCGATGTTCTATTTCAAACGGATCTGCGAAGACTCGAATAGTTTTTCATCTTGGTGTCTGAAGCTGTTCTTTTTTCGGATATTCGCAATACATCGACATACTTTTGAACAGTTATTCTTAACTTTTTCATACATATCCAAGGATTACTTTTATAACTACATATGATATGCGAACTATATCAACTTATATGTAAGCAACAAAAAATGAGGTGGAAATATAAAATCTATTCCAAAAAATGCAGCAGAAAGAATTTATATGCTTATTTGATTGTGTACATATTACACATTGTTTATTTAATATTATATATTTATAGTCTTCAAAGAAATTATAAAATATTTAATGGGAGTCTTGTGCTTGCATTTCTTTCTAATTTTTCAGTATTAGGATTTATAGTAATTAAAAAAGGTTTTACTCACGATTTTTATATATATGTTTTATTTGTATAATACTTAGGGCAGAAAATGCAATTTCATACAAATATGTAAGTTGAATGAAAGGGAAGAAGTACTTTGGGTGGTTTTACACTCAATGTTGGGTATTCTTCACGAATTTAAATAAAAAAATATTGTCACATTAATAGAATTACTTTTTAAGATGCAAGTCAGAAGACAGTTTAATAAGTTATTCTTGCTCTGAAAGTGATGTATTGTAATTTTTATCAGCTAAAAGTAAATCTATTAATAATTTACAAGTTTTCTGACTTAAATTAACTGACTTAAAATCAGAACTAGCTGGAAAATAATCTTCAAAATTCCTTTAAAGAGCTCCGAATTGATATGTACATATATATAAACATGTCTCGTGTGTTTAAGTTTTCTGTGTTGGAGAATTTTCTGTGTATTCTGAGGAAACATATCGAAACAATCTTTTTATATTTTTCTTTTCCACAATTTTCTTAAATGATTAATTTTATTTCCTAAATAAATATAATTGCTTTTTATCCTTTAGATTAAAATGTAATTCATTTATTAATTGAAATAATTTAGACAAAAAGGTCAATTTTGCCAACCCTTGATGATTTTTGAAATTATCAGTAAAATCTAACTTATTATTAATCAAAAATGTAAATACTTCTTTTTGAGCTCATAAAGTCTATTTCAAACTCGTCCTCGAGAAAGCCATGAATTTTTGTGTCGCAGAAGCAATTTCGTGTAAGTTGACCTTTTTTCTTCACATAAAATTGAAAATAGTCTCAAATTAAGTGCACGGCTTTTAATAAAGTTAACGATTTTGACAGCATTTTTCAAATGTATTTTAAAGCTCATTTTGTGGCAACCGTTTCTCTAAATAATGCAACCAATTAGGTTGTACATGTGTGTATCGGTTTTTTTTTTAACTAGACAAGTTTCGACTTGTCATTACAGTGGCATTATCAGCATCATGGCACCATAAACCATCACAATTAGTCCAAGATAAATTATATTTTTGTATAATCATTTGATACGTTTATACGTTTGATAAATTTAATCGCTAATTGTATGACTTGATATTTCTAGATAAATCATGAATTCTTCAAAAACACTAATTTGTGAAGAAATCAATATACTTAATGTAACATAGCTTCATTTATTATTAGTGAACTTACCTGTTTGCCAAGAGGAAATCATTTATAAACTGTTTTTTTCTGATATCAATTTATTTTCTATGTCTGAAGACAGGACCTCAATTCTTCGGGTAACTATTGTTAGAAAGCGATATAAAAATCATATTTTGGAAAGATTTTTCTTCCAATGGCAGAATTAAATTTTACCTATAATAAGAGATTTTTTTACTTGCTCTGCCACTGAAAAATTCAGTCATATACTTGACACTGACAGTCAGTGTATAATCGCTGATTGATAGTGAGTTTCACTGATTTACTTTTAAAGAGTGGATTTTATTAATATAAGACGCTTTTAGACTAGCATTATTATTAGACCTTATTTAGACTTAACTTGATAATGCGTCGTATACCACAAGTGATCCGTGACCTATGAATTGGAAATCTCTGTTTTAAAAAAACTAGTCAGTTTTTATTTCAACTCAGCAATTTAAAAAGTGCTGTATTTCATCGATTTTCTCTCCGAGATGTTCGATAAAATATGATAACAATTATCAGATTTGTAGGAATATATTCAAATCTATTAAATATTCTAAATTAATATAAATAGCTGTATAAATTTACATAAATATCTTATATCTTTCATAGATGTGTGTCATAAATGTCAATATTCAAGGTAGCATCCGATTTATGATGAGTCCGCGATACGGTTTTCTAACGGTGCTGCATCTGCAATTAACGTGTTTTCTTACTTGCAAAGGATATAATTATCAAGATATTAAACTATGCTACGATATCGAGGACCCGAAAAGGGGACGCAGTGCATCGATCACTGATGCATCCGGGAGTGATACACTTCAAAAAAAGTTTATGTCAAATTTTTTCTTTCGGCAACACCCATCGCCACCTTTTTATTAGATTCTCATTTAGAGCGACAAAAATAGAATATATATTTCTTGATCAAGAGAAGGAGACTTGAATTTGAAAATATTTTAACATCATAAAACCCATTTATCATTTATTTTTATGTGGCTATACATTCAATTATCCATTTTTTGGATCAATTGTAAGCGAATTTGCGACGAATTAAAAAATGGTTATAGATTTACGTTACAGTGCAATAAGTAATTTACATATTTTGCTTTAATCTCGCCTCGATTGTAAAAGCGATTTTTAATGCGTGAATCCGGAGATTGCTGCTCGGAAGTAGGAGACGAATTCGGACCAATCGGGGTGCATTTCGAAACGCCGCTGATGAAAAAAGAAAAGAGAACCCAATTTCGACCCTTCGCATTCGTCACGGATGATGATGGAACGGGTGAGATGGGTCAATTTCCTGAATGGCCAGACTGACGACGACGTCTACGTGCGGGTAGCCGGAAGTAGATTCGCGGAGGCCTGGATTAAGGACGGAAATCGCTTCGTCGGTAACTACTATCGTCATCCACGTAATGATGTCCCTCTAATTTGTTCCCGCGGTACCCCAAAGGCCCTAGCCGCTATCGTACGAACTCAGGCATCTTAGATTACGATGTCAAATAGAATTTGAGATCCGTCCAAAATGTCCTCGACAAATTGGATCTTCCTCCTTTTTCTTCCTCTCTCAGACCGGAGATCATTTTTTTATGGCGACTGTTAAGTTCCTGGACAAGTGTCTATTTATCTGCTCTCGCTCCTGGACTAATTTTTTTCCCGAATTTAATAAAATAATCTAATTTAATAAAATAATAATACAATATTTATAATAAAAATATAAGGATTTAAATTAATATTAATATGATTTAAATAATAATTGTATTATTATTTAAATCCTAAGATTTCTTTTGCTTCAAAATATATTGCATTTTTTTAGAATCTTACATTGATTTGAAATATTATTCTGTTTAGAGTGAAAAGTAAAAAATAATTATTTGCTTAATTTAATACTTTTCTAGATAAACTATATTTTTCTCTGTCGCTCTTCTCTTTCCTCATTTTCCTCATTCTGATCGAGCTAAACTGAATTGATTTTGCAAGGACACCCTGTATTTCCGGGTGAGATCCCGTGCCAGGGCAATGCCAGTTGCTCCGGTTTGATCCTTGCGCCTCCGGGGCCATACTATAATTGAGTGGTTTGCATCTCGGTCGGCGAGACTATGGTTGCCCCTGAGCATGGAGCACGCGAGCGGGAAGAAGCTCGCGTTGCATCTAAGATGCGAGAGATCGACAGAGATAAAGGGAAGGAGATCTTCTCGAGATCGAGAGAGAGATAGCGTGATAGAGCTTGACGGAGGAGAGGTGGGATAGGACCATGCATCGAGCGGACATTGATTGAACCGGGAGCACTTGCCCCCGCATACCAGGATAATGCCGCGAAATTACGGGATGCGCCGTGCGCCATAAGCCGCTAGACGTGTCGCAATTAAAGGGAAATTCAAGAGAAGAGGGAGAGAGGGGAAGGGGGGTTGGTGGCTGTCATACGATGCCCAATCACCTAGCGACCTTCGGGACTAAAATTCCAATGAAATGCAATATTCTTCTTTCGATGATGTCGCAAATAATATCAAATAATGCACTTGCAACGAATTGTCACTGCATCTTCCGTGAAACATTTTTTTCTCCTTCAATAGGATTAAAACAAGATTAAATTAATTTAATTAATCGGAATGGCCTTTACATCATGGATTAGGGTATTTAATTGATTATCAAGTTAATAATTGTGATTGTGAAATATTTATTGTTTTTATTAAAGCGGATATCGAGGGGGAATTCGAATAAGTCTGAGAATTGAAAGGATTGAATGGAAACGGTTTGAAAGCAAGACATGTTCATGTTAGATTGGATTGTTTGCAGGAAACAATCGATACGCAGAAATTGAAGGGTGCAACCGCAATGCAGTATTATTTTGCTGTAGCTGCTTTCTGGTCTAGAAACGTGGAACAAGTTTTATGGGTCAGTTTGTTTGTACAGGATTTTTACCCGATTTTAAATTAGATAATTCCAGCGCGATACTAAATTAAACTCATCAGTTATTAAATTGCAAGTGTACTGCACGTGATAGGATGAACTTTATTAAGAGAACTAATGGTAATGAAAAATGATTTTAATATTTTGCGATATCACGGAATTTTTAGATACACCCCTGATGGATATGGACGAAATGGATTAATGCGGGGAAGAACGCGCGTGCACATTTAAATTGATATAAACGTCGTTAACGGAATCAACGAAATTAAATTAATTATAGGAGACAGCTAAATCGTCGCAGCGTCGACGCACGTTTGACGCATGAAACGCGCGAATAATGGCGCGACCGGTTTTTAATCTGGTTTTTAACCGGTTTTTTAATATCTCTCGGGAATTGCTCGAAAATTGCATCGCCGTGTCATTTCGAACGTTTGATTCGAATGGCGAATGAAAAAAAAAAAAGAAGAATTTTCCCGACGCAAACGGGAATTGCTTTAATCAGATTAAAGCAGAATGGCTTTTATCAATTAAGGCGCAGGGGGACGCGGCGCAAAAATTGTGCCACACGCGTGATTCGCTTGAGTAATCAACGGTGGTGCGGAAAAAGTACGCGCCACGGTAGACGTTGTTTCACGTGTCGTTGCATAGATTGCCTTTAGCATTAACCAGAACGCGCGATTAAACACATTGCACGCCTCATTTTGATTTTAGATTACTTTGCCGCGTTCTCCAACTGTATCTGCAATTGCGTCACGCGCTCCATTATGACGTTTGACGATTAGATTGTCAAGAGATTGTAGGGTACAATTTTGTGCTGGATTATCATCGTTGTCCGGTTGTCAACTAAGTTGAGCCAAGTAACGAAACGAACGTTGCTCCATCGCCTTCCAATTATATTGCATTTTTACGGTATAATTTTTGTCACATTTTTTTAAATTGTTTCATCATAATAGATCGTGTGCAATTAACTTTATTCTGAAATTTATCATTTATTTAGTAACTTTCACATATAATTGTAAGAGAGATGAAATGCATTTCAAAGTAACGCTAGTTTTTCTCGCAGCAACTTGCAAGCTTGCAGTTTCGACGAATCAGATTCCGCTCGCGCATGCGATAAGGACTCATGGTTCTCCGATAACCATTCTTGTCCGATCACGAGGTCGTATGATATATAGCTCAGTGATCTTGTCTTCCAACCGTCGATTTTCGGACACTGCAATGCAAAGCATTTCGGTGATACGAACCTCGGCGGAATCCTCTAATTCCTGCTCGCTCTAATACGTCTGGCGCCAGCTGGACCAAACCAGCGTGCGGTGCAAACTTTCGAAATGTGGAATCAAGTCGGCGTGTCGAGCGCGCGCTAACGTCACAACTTTGAGGCAAAAACGGCGGTCGAAAGAAGTCGGGATTAGCTGCCGCTCTTCGGGAGCAGTTTGGATGAAAGTTGCTTACTCACCGTTAATACGGGAAGAGTTCGAGAAAATTGTACGTTCGACGAAAACGGTATTTAAATTTAATTTTAATTAAAATGTAATTTACAAAAGCAATATCAAAACAATTAAAAAAGGGAATGAATCAATATCCAATTTAAAACCGAGAAATTTAATTGGCGTATGAATTTTTTTTTTAACGGAATTCCCATGAATTTTCTGCAACTTCTCATTGAGAGCACGCACAATGAAGACCAATCGAAAAAAATAGATTTTTATAAAAATGCTCACATAGCTGACATACATTCGTTGATAATATAGCATATTGTTTATTTTTTTAAGCCTCTTGAAAAATATCGTCAAATCTAAAAACCTTTCTTTATCATATCGCATTTTAATTCCGCGATATATTTATAGTTAAATCGTGGTCTACATCACGAAATTCGCGGACAAGACAAAGAGATGGCTGAAGTTATTCGTGTAACAAAAAACTTGATTACTATACCTATATATATATATATATATTTTTATATCCACAGAATAACATTTATTTATAATTAATACTATAAATTCTGGCTCTTTATAAAGAAATTGCAGATCTACTTTTACTGTGAACTTTCTTGTTACAAATTTAACAAATAAAAAATTGTTTCTGTAGCGATTTACAGCTACGAGTTAGGTTAATATTATCTCGCGAGTAAATTGAGAGTTTATTTCATTTGTCGGCTAGACGACCGCCTTGGTTATTAACGACTGAGGTACAAATGTTTCGGGTATGCGCTACGGAGAATTAAGAGCGGTTAGAGGCTAGCGTGATCTATTCCTGTTGGTATCTCTCTTATTAAACAACGTATGTTTAATAAGCTTGGCACAGCGTATGATAAATGCGACGAATTTGCAACAATATGCCGCGGGAGAACTGAACTTCAATGTTTGTGGTATATGAACATATATAATATATATATGTATGTGTATATATATATATATATATATATGTGTGTGTATGTATGTATATCCGTCTGATTAATTCTCATAATGCCGCGGGGAGACCATATTAACTTCGTATTATTAATACTAGAAATAGTGTTAATATACCAAATGTGCACTAGACTCTCTGGCAAGAAATATTTTACGAATTATTTAGCTGTATTATACAAATACATTGCCGTTGTTCTATTTTTCAAAGTTTTTCCAAATGGATATAAGAAACTGTTTTTCAATTTATTTTATCAAATCATAATTTGTTTGATTAATTTTTTATTCTCGTCAAAATGAATAGATGTGCTGATAATATATTATTAAAATATAATTTATAGTACATGTAAGATATTTTAGATTTCTAATAAATATTTCGTGCACTGTTTTTAAAAATCGTGACGTTAGAGCACTTTACTTTTAGAAGCTTTTCCGAAACGAATTTCTTCAATCGCTGAGATCCGAGGCGAATTCTCGTTCCGCGGATTTCGCCGGGCTGAAATCGTTCACACTTGGATTTTGTCTCTTCTTCCAAGAAATCTCACACGGATAATCTTGTGCCAGGCGCTCAATTCCGTCGCGTTATGCTGAATTCTTGCCAAAATCGCAGTGGGCGATATGCGAAATCGATAGTGTGCCGATTGTGAGAGTACACGCCATTTTATGGAGCTTTTATATTTTTAAAAACAATTACTTAAACAATTCTCCTAGATAATATTTACAAAATAGTTTTCAAAAATTTGCGGATTTATCAGATTATTGTTATCAAAATAAACATATTATATGTCGATATTTATTACAAAATTTATTTTCACTTTTTAGTTAATTTTTATCAATAAACAAGTATGGTCACAGGATAAATGTCGACTGCAATACAAAAATATTACATGTCAATTTTAATAGAGCCGTTTTCGATCGAATCATTTTCTGATCACAATGATATTGGCGCGATAGAGAGCTCCGCCTCTGAATTTCATCGTCAGTGATAAATTTTCATAGGCTTTTGTCCGACAAGGCGATAAAAGAGGATAGATTCTCTTTATCTGGATCCCGACTTCGCGCGCATTAAACACGTAAAAGTAAGGTAAGAGAGAACGCTCTGGTGTATGCTAACCAAATGGTAGTTATCTTCCTTTCTTCTCTCTCCTCCTCCGTTTTCTTTGCTCTCTCTTTCTCTCTCCCCGTGAGCATTCTATCTTCTTGCATGCCCCTGACTGCTTTATCGATTACTATCGGGCCTCACATATCAATACTCGGAGCCGACACATCTGGACCAGTCGCTAGCACGAGGCTGCGCTCTACTCCCCGTCGCTTGATATACTCGCGCCCGGCTAAGCGAACCGTTACATACGTTGGATACATAATGATTACCTCTTGCATTACACCGAAACTCGCCGACATTATAAACAACATCGTCGTTGTATTCTCCGGCATCTCGGCCAATCTTTCTTCGTTATTAACGATAACGCGCGCTCTTCTCTCGGTTTCTCTCGAGGCAGTTATCTCTCTATCATAGGTAAAGGTTTACCGCGGTCTCTATACAGGTATTACTCGCCAGGAAAATAGGATGTCGATAAGAATATTTGTTATAGATCGTTCGCCGTGGATCTCTGTTTCCTGTGGATGCAGATCAACGCAGGATATGTTGATATATTAATTTTGCCTCTATCTAAAACGACGCCGATTACATCGTCATTAACGCCCTTTATAGAAATGTATGTAAATGTTTTTTTAAATTTGTTAATAATACCGTGTTCTTTAATTATATACATGTTGCGTCATTTTGATTAAGTGCGTCTCTCGAACATGCTGCGACGGAAATGCGAAATAGCCGATCCGCAACGGTCTCGTTTTTGGTACCGCCTACGAATCCATGCGGGCCGCAAAAATCGCAAGAAAATCCGCCGGCGCGAAATGAATTTCACGCGGGCGATGTTATCCCACGGAAACGGTATCAGGCGTCCCGCTCGGCGCCCATGTATGATCCCGCAATCTGGTTAGCTGGCGTGAGATTGCGCGGAAATAGCGAGGAGATCGGGATGCTGTTTGAAGCGTGCACGGCGACAACGACGATGACATCGACGACGTCGACGACGATATGCATACATGAGAACGCCGGAAACGTCTCCGACGTCGTCGTGGATGTCTTTTCCGCATTAGAGAACGAATCGGACGCAGTTATACGGCTCAGCCGGCAATTTCTATTCGTAAATTTCTCTCGTAAAATATCATGTTCATTATTTTATGTAAAATTGCGTTTGCAGTTTATAACTCTGTATAATATCAAAATGAAATCCAATTCTTGTTAAAAAATTAAAATTTTAATTCAATATAATTTGTAAGAAAAATATTGGTACTACGTAATAATGAGCAGATTTAAGAAATGAAAATTTTAAACCGACATAATATACATATGTATAAAAAAGGTTATTACTTTATTTCTTAATTAGTATTCAGTGGGAAATAAAATTGGCCATTACTTTTCCATTAACCCAATTTTTTTTTTATAGATTATCATTACCATCTTGTAATGCCTTCGACGTTTAATGAAACATTCGCAAGCCTTCCTTCATGTCCCTATCTCAAACTAAATATCTTGACTATTAGGGATCTTCTGATAAGTCAATTCGTTTCTTAATTAACGCTCATTCACTCCCCATTTGCGTCCCCATTTCATCGCGTCCGCTTATCCGATCGCTCTTCAACGTCATTTTTATATCTCACGTTATCTATTCATTCCGGCTTATCGGCCGTGCGCACGGAGTACACGACGGGCTCGCAAACATAAAGAGCCGCATATTCAGGCCGTCATTAGAAGGCCGATATCGACATAATGTTTCTCCCTCGATCTTTTTTTCTTTCCCCCCCCGGGGGTGGCTGACTTGTTTCGCACAAAGGGCCGATTCAGCACCGATTCAGTATCCTTTCGCCTCTCGATCGCGATGCTCCCCGCCTCGCCTCGCATCTCGCCTCGACGACTCCATTTACATTCGAGCGACGAGCGAAGCCCCGGTCGTGGAGAGGAATGAGTCGTTGCGCCGCTCGCTGCTTGCATTTACGCCCGGTGACAGGTATGATGGATGTTTCGATTTTACCCATGGCCGCCGCCGTCGCCGCTATGATTACGGTTAACAGTACGTGCACGCGCGACGGGCTACGAAATATTCAATCGATCTCTCCCTCCCTCTCTCTCTCTCTCTCTCTCAATTGATCTCCCTGCTCCTCTTGTAATCTGTGCTAGATCATATTAATGAACGCTGGCCTTATTTCTCATCTTTGCAAGCGACTCCAGATGTACACAGAAATTACATACAAGATTAAACAGAAATCTTTATTCCAAACGAATAGTAATACGCACAGTATAATAGTTACATCATGACTAACAGAATATAATAGGAATTTATTGATATCTTCGGCATTTTGTACATGTATAGAAAATTTATTTTTACGAATAAAAGCGTCTGTCTCTTTCGATATCGTTCAACCATTTGTTTAAAAGTCTCTTTTCTTATTATTGTATAATACAGGACGATAAAAATCTTTCTAGAGAAAGGGACAGACAGAGAATTGTTACTGGATTCGCAAGATATGAACGCACTTTTCGCGCGGGATTCCTCCACGGATGTCGTCCGAACTCGTCGTTATGTAATCGCGGGAAATTACGAGGAGGAGCGTCGGCAGCCCCGGTGACAGGAAGTACTTACCGGTCGCGCGATTCCCTAGCAAATGCTCGTTCTGACTACCGCGGCGAGCTAATAGCCACCGACAGAGAGATGCATTGGCGGCGATGTGGCGCGCAACCGTCCGTCGTCGCCTTCTTGCTCCGCTGATCTCGTCGGCGAAAGTCGATGTCTGGCGACATGCACTCCTCCCGACATTTCCATCTTTGAACATCTCGTAATTCTATACATTTCATACATACAAATTTATTCTACGAAACAAAAATTTCGGTAGATTCAAGCTATCTTTTTTCTTTTTCGATTCCTTTTTTTAATTTTGAAAAATGTATGACATTTAAACTTGAAAAGAAAAACGCAGAAGAAAAAAAAGACCGAAATAATCAGCTCTGAAATATGCGTCTCCTCGAAATCGATACAACGACTTCTCTCTCCGCGTAAATTGCGAAATAAAATCAAATTGAAGGAATAAATATAACAAGGTTGTATTTTATCTCCCTTGAGCAAGTTCGACGTAACGTGCTCGCTCGAGCCAACGTCCCGACATCGGCTCGGATTCGAGCTCGTCTCGTCTCGAGGCACGATCGAGAGGACGTGAAGATCCGCGAAAGTTGGATCGCGACGGGACGATCTGGCCGCGGCAGAACGATATTAAAGTTTGTCGGTGATATTCGGTGTTACCCCGTCGCGCCGGGGTGCTCCAGAAGTTTCACGACCGAGAGAGCGACCGGTATATAAATACACCTCTCTTCTTCCGCGTCGTCGTTGCAGGGCTTGGGAAAAGTTCGAGGCTGTCGCCTCAGAGGGAAAAAGGGGTGTCTCCACGGGGGACGGGTGGCTGCGGGAGGAGATTGGAGCGAGATGGGACAAAGTTTCGAGTGGAGCGAGAGCATATTCCCGAGATTGAATTCGGAGATACGGACGTCCACGAGCCGAGAAGAATGCGAGCGTGTAATTTCTCGTGACGCACCCATGATGCGGGGGTGGAGGAGAAGGAGGGGGAGGAGAGGGGCACTGCTTCCGGAGAAGTACGACGCGGACTTTTTTAAACGAGAAACTGCCGCGGAGGGAAAACAGCTCGTCCAGCTCGTAACGCTGCTAGCCGTACTCGCCGTTGCTGGATGAGGAGTCGGAGGCGAAGGAGGCGGGAGGACGCGGAGACGAGAGAGGGATGGTTCAAGTTTGCTCCGATCGGGAAGGTGCAATTGAAAACATATGTACCGCGCTTCCTCGCTCCAACTTTTCCCGCTGGACGAGACGGCCGGTTCGATTCACAGCTGGAAGGCGGCGATATCATTGATCTTGCATAGTCGAGCGCTCCAATTCACTTGAATGGCAGGATGCAGGATGTATTATAAATCGATACACGCCAAGTGTATCGTGTCAATTATATTTACAATTATTTTTGTAGGGCGATGAATGATTTTAGATTCGTTCAAGTCGGAGCGCCCGCTCTTTTTACGTTTTATGTTGGACGGATGCTCGCAAAGCGTAATATTCATTTGCCTGACAAATAGAAGACAGACGACCACACAACTCGTCGCGCGGCAGTGGGATCTCCCCTTCACGTCGTTTTCTCGGCGTTTTGTTGAGCGGCGCGACAAACTCATTCTCGTCTAATCCATTTTTCGCGATCTCCTTCGCGCTAACGAGAGAGCGTCTCGCTCTTGGACGAGATTGACCCTGGCGGGTAGCAGGAAACCGCATTTTGACGTAACGCACGTAAAATGCACTCCCGCGGCTTTACGGCATCATAATGCGCGCGTTTCCCATCTACCGTTACCTCGAGAACGCGTGTGTTCTCTCTCCCTCTCTCTCTCTTTCTCTCTCTTCTCTTTCCAGTCGCCCTGTTTGCCTGTCCGCCGCCCGCTTGCTCTTGTCCAGGGAGATTTACATGCCTTTAACGCGGTAAATGGACCTTTTAAGGCGGCGCTTATTATTTACGAAAGGCTACGTCCCTCCTGCTCATTCTTGTGTATAACACGCGCCGCGATCCTAACGAGCTTTTTATCAAGCAGTACCTTCCATGACACGTGCACGTACATGTTTTACTTTTAAGAGGGTAAATGCGGAGGATAATGATGCGAATCGATTTCCCGCGACGAGATCTGCTTACTTGACTCTTATGTACGTTCGTGCGCGTTCGCGATGTTTCTGCAAGACGTTTTGCTTATAGTTTTGCGAAAGCAATTTATAATTAGCTCATAAATTAGATTTAATGAGAGTTTGAGTCATCGTCGACGTTAAAAATATTAACAATAAAAAAATGATACTCATATTTTTTTACAATAGCGCACTTATTGAAAATTTAAATAGATTGCATAATTTATTGAGCCTTCGCATTAGAATTTTATCGCATTTTATTATTGTATTTATACAAACGTCAATTATTGTTAATTCACTAGCGATTCATTAAGTTGCTTTCGCAAAACGAACACGGTTATTGCTATCATAAAATTCTATAAGCCAAAAGCGATTAATATTTCGATGAGCTTCGGTAACGTGTTCAAACATTCTCATAATTATGGAATAATATTTTCTCGGCCGAGCAATCGCGCGGCCGTGTATTGATCGATAGCGGATTGAATTATAATATGCATTGCGGAAGTTTGCGAATTATAATTGTGTAACGTATATCAAAATTTATGTCCTTGATCCAAACAATATGCAAAATCGGAATTTTGACGCACCCGCAATCTAAAATTATCCAGAGCTGTAACGCATTAACTGTTGCATCAGAAATTCACGTTTATCCTTTCAGCAATAATGATATATTTTAATACATTTTAATCTCAGTGTAATTTTATACGTCAATTTTTTATTTTTAAAAATTATTAATCTTCTCTCTCTCTTTCTCTATACATATATATCTCACATACACACACATTCACACATGAACTTGTCGTTTTTGACATAATTTGTTATAAATTTATATTTATATATAACATAATTTATTATAAACGACAAGATTTGCGAAGGTTATTTAAAAGCATTGAGTTGGCAATGTTTTAGACACATAAATATTGTAGATAACCTGTATTACATATGCAAATACAAACGAAATATTTAATTCATGTGATGATAACGCTATTTCTAACGCGCGGTTGGTAATCGCCTTTCAAAAGTTGATACCGCGTGAATCATTTACGAAATGATTTTAACGAATCAGATCGCTCGGGTCCGACGAGGGGGGAAACAAGCCGACGCGATTATTGCGGCTTGCACAAAGTTCAATCCGCGATAAAAACGCAGCGCGCGCGAATAACCGAGTTGTTTGCCTATCAGATAGCTGGCTCGCTCGTACGAATTTCATGAATTCCGATCGGCCGGACCAATTCGCGGCGTAAAATTCAGAAGCGCGAGCACACGCTCGCCGGCAAATGATCTGCTCTATTCGTGAGTCGGTCGCCGCCGGCCGGCCGGACGGTTAAAAACGCAAACGTTGGTTATACACGATGCATCGCCGGCAATCTAGCTTCGAAATAACTCATGCACATACAAACAACGTGCACGCGCGATACCCGCGCGTACTACGGACTCCGAATTTTCATCATCTACGGATTCGTCGAGCGGCATGGAAAGTACAAAATTTTGCGCTTAATAAAGATTTAATCGGGCTCGTCGTTTTCGCTCGCGATTTCTTAAATTACGGTCATACATGACGGTTTTCCCGAAATTTTCCCAACTAGCTGAAACTAGCTGAAACTACAGCCGTCGTCAACAAGAGATATTTGCATGCGTTTAACGCGTTCTTCAACGCTAGAATTTTCCGACCGTAGATTGCGTTTTACAGGCGAACGGACGTGCAAAAGGATTAGCGGGAATGTATAATTAAAACGATACATAATTATATTCCGCACGAGCGAGCAACTCTTTTGCGGACGTAACATAGAATTAATTTCATTATCCGCCCGAATTGCGCGGTACTACGTTAATGGAAAATCCCCGTAAACGTCATAATCGCGCTGCGAATGCGCGGATTTACTGGCGTTTAATATAAATGCGGGTGGCTTTTAGCAAAACACGCAATACTCTCTCGGAATACAAGCCGAAAACGATTAGCTGTCGAGCCGATTGCGCCATTTTCTTTTTTCAAAATTGATGCGGATAAGCAACGGGTTTGCGCATTCTTCTCATTAAAGCAGCAAACTAAAAATTGATATTCCACATTATGCGATTACCCGATGAATAATGGTAGACTAAAACGAGCGCATTCCACCGATAATCTTTATGAATAGACAATCTATGCTGGTTTTACCGCGTCGTAATGACGAAACGTTGGACGGCGATGTTTCTCGACAGCCTTCGCATTTCGTATTTATACGAATAGATATTGCAGCAGCGGGAGGTAGAAACGAGCAAGAGGGGGCGAGAAGAGGATATTGAGAAAACACGCGATGCCCTCAAGAGACCGGGTATTATGAGGAAGAGCGAGACCAAATTTAACGACGGTGAGGGGGGGAGGGGCTGCTAGAGGCAGGGCTGTACGACGAGGACCACAGTCGCGAGTGTCATTTGCGGTACGTTCTGAGCCGTTTAAAATGCATTCTCAAAGGGAATCGTAAGCGCCGCTGTAATTTTCCACGCAAAATGGAGCATGAAATAAAACGGGGGTGCCGTACAGCTGCAGCACATTCCCTCACCTCTCGTCCTTGGCCCCCCCCTTCCCCCTCTTCTCCTCGCGTTGCACCCTTGCTACTGTTCGGCTCTCCGGTACGTCCAGGTTTATTCTTCCCTTCGGTTGCCCTCGACGCCCCTCGACGAGGGCTTTAACGATAATCTTTCCGAGAGAGGCGCAACATCCCCTCTCCCTCATTTTTCCCCTCTTGCTCTTTTCCCCCCGCGTGCAATCCCCGGTACGCTATACACAGTGGCACCGGCGAGGCGTTTCCAGCTATCTCTCGGCGCTGAGTATTAAAGATAGAGAAGAATGCCCGACGTGAAAATTGCGTTTCTTCTTCTATTTTCTTCAAGAGGGTAGGGAGAGAGAGTGCACTGACCGAGAAACGGGCTATTTTCATGTGGCACGCGCGCGAGAATACGCGGCGAAGAACTTAACAATCCCGTAAATCCATTTGATAAAATTTAAAAATACAATTTTTACAAACATAACACGGTGTAAATTGCGAATTAAATTAAAGAATTAAATTAAAGTTGTATATTTTTCAATTTCTTTTACAATTTTACTTCTGTTTTGTTACCGTACTATTTATTATATTTTTTTATTAATTACACACCTTATTCAGATTGTTTTATAATTTCATTAATCCATTCATAATATTATTATTGCATAATGATGATTATGATTACCCAAGAATAAAGCTACAATATTATTTGACAATGAGAGAATGTACTTTTCGTCTAAAACATAAATGAATCATAATTAATTGGACGGCATCTGGCTCGCATAATATTGCTTTATAACGTCGTGAGATATGTCAATTACGGAATCCCTTCGTCGGAATGGTAGCGCCATTAATGTTTCCTTCTTTATGAATAATTTGGCGCCACTCAAATACGAGCGCGCGCGGGCGCGAAATAATGGCCTTTCTCCATGGCCTAGTGGTCCATTTCTACGGGATTTAACGTGCAATTAATAAGAATTACCGTGCAATCTCCAGTCCTCTCGTGAATGTTCATCCTCGCCTGCCCCTAGATATTAAAGCTCTTTGAGAGCGAGCGAGACCGACTGCACGTTCTTGAGGGTGAGGAAGCGTAAAGAAGTCAAAAGCGGGGAATATTAGCTGCTGCAAATTTATCCATTTCTAACCAGCATGGGACTCGCGTTTCTCGCCACCTCTCCAATCCGTTTTTACATCAGAATTTTTATCGAAACGCGCACAAAAAGCGGCAGAAGTGGCACATTAACGAAATTCCACGATGCATTTTTGCGCATCCAAAACGACACTGCTGTGCATTGCTTATAATTGAGAGGTTTTGAAAAAACGGCGGCTGCAATCTCCATTTGTCGACATTAAATGGGATACCTATATTATGTATTTTCTGTCTCTCAATAACAGATCATCTCTTGATAACATAACACGTAAAATTGCGTAATCACATCGCTGTTATTTTTAAAAGCTTTTTTAAATTTATTAATTCGATTCTTTTTTTATTGGAGTGTATTGAGTAAAAATTGATTTGTTGTTTTATTAATTATATTTTTAATTAATTACACAACTTTTACATGATGAAAATTGAGCAATATTCTAATGAACCCAGTAAACAATTATAAACAATTTTATTTTTTAATTTTCTACATAAAATGTTTTTCATTTTGGAGAGAAAATAAATTTTGTTTATTATATGTTGTTTATTATATGTCTTTTCGTACATTGAAACAAATTCATTTACTGATGGGTCCGTCGGTGAATAAGATCGCGTTCCTTCGGTGATCGTTTATTTCAATTTAATGTGCAATTGGAGCGACTTAAAGTCCTTAATTCCGTGCGAATATTAAAGCGAGAGATGCATTAATTGTAAGCGAAAAATTCATCTTCTCGACAAAAAGCCAACGATCAAAAACGATTTTCTAGAATATTTACATTATATATGTAGCGATTTGTGATACAAAGTTCATAATATTATGTATTTATGCATAATTCGTTATTATTGTAATTATCAATATTACTATTACTTGGTTATTGTCATTAATACGTCGATTATAATTATTACATTGAAATATAAGATTAATAATTCTCTCTGGATAAACTAATTATTCTTTAAAATAACAAAATGTGCTGTGAACGCGTGCGCGCATAAATTCAATAATAATTCAGTCCAAACACAATAGTGCCGGGACTTTGTGTGGATGTAACCACAATAATCTATTCACTCGACAATCCGATATCGCGTTCCTGTTTGACGAGGCGCGATCGATGACTTCGTCTCGAAAAGAATGCTACGGCGTTGCTTTAACGTTTCCAGTCACGTGAGATAGCGCCGTTTTCTTTTTGGTCCTCCCCGTATATACGCCATCCGTGGCGCATTCCAGGTTTATCGATGCGCGATTCGTTGAATCTGTTATTTATTTGTTCGGAAACACTCACTCGGCGCGATTTCTCGCGAGCGCTCCCGCCTCTCTGCGGGGGATATAAAAATAATCCCCTTATGTGTAGCCTCATAATGCGCCGGCTCTCCGATATCGGAAAGAAATTTTCAGCACGCCTTACATTCCTGCCCGTTACATTTTCTGACAATAATATTCTCATCATGAGGACGAAAAATTCCGTCGTCGTGTACCCGATAAAATTCTTCATTTTTATCTGAACAAGCTTTGACCATAATGCTATATATTTATCTTTAATTTGGAGGAAAATTTTCATCGGTATTATTTTATCACGTTGACACGAATTAATTATCAATCGTTAACTCGAAGAAAATCTTTCTTATTAAATTGCTTGTTTAATTTCTTTACTATTTTTTTTCTAATGAGCACTTTTACCGTAGCCTTGAACAGACGGTGAAAAACTGATTGCCACGAGATTCTTAAATCAGATAATAGTTGTCGCCGTGCACCACTTTGCTTATCACTTTGCAATTGAAGTTCGATTTTATCGAGCAACTCAATGTCGATCGATAAGACATCGGGTAATTATGCGGAGCCTGTCGTAGTCCTCTGTGGAAAGAAACCGCAGCGCGTGAGAACGGGGCATCACCCTGCAGACATTGTTTTGCATAGTGAGCACAGATAACGTCTCTCCATCCGTTTGACGCAGCGCGAACTGTTATCTCTCGCTGTCGTCTCGAGGCCGCCGCATAATCGGTGGAATAAATGTTTCGTTACTTTGCGGCAAAATCCGCATGCCGCCTTGGCTAAGAAGCGGCGAAGACACGAAGAGTTTGCGCGAGCTTTTCGCCCCGTGTTACCGAATCTTCAACCGACCGACGTAAGCTTCGGACGTTTATGCATTATTCATAAGCGGTTGCATCACTGGCGATGGCCAGAAAAAACCTTACGTGATCGCGCGCCATGAGAATTGATATTGTGTAAACGATAAAAAAAAATAGGTTGCGGAAAGCGCGGCGCAGTCGACCAATTTAGCTGACAAACAGATACATTTCGCGAAGTTGGGCGGAAAAAAAGATTTATTTTAACTTTATATTTTTATTCTGTTATAACGTTTGTGATATTTTAATCACACACATACACATCTACGTTATTTCGCGGAGAACGTGTTTTGCGTAAATATATAAAATTTGTAAGTGCCTCTTAAATCTTGACGTTGTAAGTCTATGCTGCTCGAGTGTACCGGCAAAAATATTACAGGCAGAGAATATTTGAGCAATATGTCCTTTGCATCGTAAAGTTTAAGATTTAAGTTTAAATCTTTATCATATACGCGCATGCTGATTCGAAATGTGCTTGTTACTGTCCTCTACATATTGCACGCGGCGAACGTGTTGCATTTGCATATGTGGTATGTACGATGATACAAATTCATTCGTATGCGTAATTCGCACATATTTATGCGCGCCCCTTGCGCCATCGCGAATACTTCGGTATGCAACAAGCATATCAGCACTTTCAAGTTGCCACAATGTGCAAGGAATTAATTCTCACAGATTTTATCCTCAGCTTTTCTCATATATGGACTATTAATATCTTTTACGATAACATTTTCACGCTTTTATTTTAAACGTTCCCTTCCAACTGCATTTTTAATATTCTTTTTATAATTGATTTATGAAATATAAATTAGCGGCATATACATGTGAGACGGAAAAATATAAAAAGATTTATTAATTTAATTAATCGATGAGCAGGTTCTAATAAAAGTTTTACGTATATAGTTATCTTTTATTATAAGTAAATATTTATGAAAAAACCCATCAAGAGCACGTATTATAAATAAATGACTAACTGAAAATCGGTCGAGTCTACGTAAGTGTTTTCTAAATTATTCCGTCACTTCTCGCACGAGTCCGACGCAAATTTCAGATTTTAGCTTATTGCAAACAGTGTGTGCAGTTTCGTGCTCGATGAATGGCGTTGACACGCGCATTTGTTTGACCACCGTGACACAATGCAACGTACAACACGCGGAGGGTAAAAGCGTTGCATAAGCGTGTGCGCGCGCGCGCGCGCGACAAGTATAATGGTTCTTGCGTAAGGTACAACATTGTTGATTACGAACAACGCGGAGGTACATTGTGCTCGGCTGCGGGATAAAGTCCGCGGCGGCGACGGTGGAACTTATTGTTCCTCTAATTAGTGCATCTCTCGCGGTGTTACGAACGTGCGCGCGCGTCTGTTGAGAGTAATTTGCGTCTCGCCGTGAGAGAACCGTGCCGACAAGTACTCCGTCGTTTACGCTCGATGTCGACCAACGCGACCGGCAGCCCCGTGTTCGTCAATAATCAGCTAAACGCATTTTCGCAATAATTTGCGTTCTCCATTCGCGTTTAGCGGTATACATAGCGGTCCGCCGCGAGTGTTTATCGGACCGACAGAGGATTATAATTGGAGGAAGCGTTAAATTAAAATTGTCAGATGGCTACGTCTGGTTAATAAATGCTGCCATTCGATTCCTTATTTGCCTGTTAAACGGATTGTATAATGGACGATAGTAATTTATTTCGCGCTTGGAGTAAGCGTACGCAGAAAATATTTACATTTATATTATATATTGACAGATATACGCGTGAGACCGTAAAAAAAAATACGCGATAAGCGTTGAACGTAATAACGGAGAGTATCAGTTTAATGTAATCATATAACTGTATATACATGAGCATTAAACGTGCATCGAACAACAAACTACGCAAGTTTGTTAACTATAAAAGTACGGTTAGTTTAGAAAGTTGAAAATTTGTAGTAACTTGGTATAAACACGAATATATATGATCATGCGATGAGAGTCAGAGAGTTTAGCGCCAAATGCTAATGAAAGCTTATAGGATCGAGTTTTAGATTGAAACTGTCAAAGTAATTGTGCTGAAAGCGCGGACGCGACGTTTATGTAACGTAGAGTGCTAATTCGTCTCGCATTTTGGCTTTACGATTCCTCGAAGGACTTTCAACCGTTATCGGAGTTAGTTCTTCAGGCATAACGGAAGTTTCGAGAACGGTCAGACGTGGCGGGCCGTTTAATCGAGCGAGAAAATATTTAACAGCACGGAAAGAGTGATCAGTGCCCGCTCATTATTTCACTAGTTAACTAATATTATCCAGCAGTCTTTATGTCCGATCATTATAATAAACGTCAGTCCAACGCTTTAACGATCTCGCCTACGCAACTGTTTCAGATTCTCTCGTTATTACAGGAGGAAATCTTTTTTTCTTCTTGCAACTAAATTGTTCGAGTTTCTTAGCTATTTGTAAAAAAGATTTGTGATTGTTACTGCAGTGTCGTAATAAAAGGAGAAACTCGACCACTCAGAGGTGCATTAGCCGATTGCGAGGATACTACTTCGTACCTGTCGCCGAGTTAGCGCACTTTCTAACAATGCGCTCTTTCTCCGATGCGGTTACGCGACAAAAATCCCAAATTGCATAACCCTTCGATCGAACTTCAAAACTTTCTATCGTATTCCGCCGTATCGGTTCGCTCTTTCTCTCGGTCTCTCTTTTCCCTCTAGAATTGTTAATTTATGATTTAATTTAACACACCAACGTTTTCTGTCAGAACTTTCGATCTGTTAACAAATATCTCGAAATTAAATGTGCTAAATCTATATGAAATTGAAACTTTACTAAATATATAAAACAAAAAAGATATTTAATAAAAATGAAGACAAAGTTACTACTTGAATATTTCGTGAAATATGTATTTCACAAACGTTTTACGATCCAAAAATTGTATATTATTTAAAGTTGTTATTAAATTATTATTTCGTCATGCTTGAAGTTTTCAATAATCAAAAGCTCGCGAGATATTTTATGTATACAGGAGTCCCCTCGTTAATATGCGTTTTGTTAACCGAGAAGCGGATGCAGTGCTGCTTATCGAGCTTCTTGCAAAGCTAAACACAGCGCGACGGAAGTTGAATTTTGCAAGCAGCGACGGCAGTTACTTATCATTTTCCATAAGGGCTTTGAGATTGCTGGCAGGCAGATCTAGATTGCGAGACCAATGTTAATGGAAAAACCGCTATTTACGCTACTCTCGGCCGGCCGTCCAAGCGAAATACTGCGAACACGCTTAACGTTTACCGCGGAGTGCGTATCGGAAATGAGCTATTACGCCGCTGAAAGGCTTCTCTTTAAACGTATTCACGTTCAAATATTCTTTCAGACCGTCTCGCGACACGCTCTTTCCTTCCGCCACCATTCCTTTTCTCGTTTCCCCTGGAAACTTCCCCGGAGCCGCTCTGTCCTCTGTAATTAAGTTCTTTGAACTGTATTTGCATTGTCAGGTCAGTCATCCGTATGTTTTATTTATTGCTAGATTTCTCGTGCCTTTTACCCGCTTTCCTCTTTAAAAATCCCTCGAGGAGACGGAATTTTATCCGCGGCGAATCACATACGCGTATCTCATAATAATCAAGTTGCAAACATGATCCACCTTACTCTCCCGCTTGCATTCCGGAGTCTACCAACAGCGATACGGTATTTCGCCCAGACAATGGCCAGCTAATGTAATTGCATAGCATCGGGCTGGCGATTGTAAATTTTAGCCCAGTTTCTCACAACCGTGGAGAATCCCATCGACTAATTAGTGGTAGAGTGATTGTTTTCTCGTTTTCTTTCCTCTTTTTGCACCCAATTAGCCTGGTCGCGCGGGTGGATAATTGAAAATCTAATTTCATTTATTCCTTGTTGTTTCAGGTAAGTGAATATCAAGAGAGGCAGAGTCAGAGAGAGGGAGAGAGAGAGAGAGAGAGAACCGGGGACGAGAGAGTTGTAAGTAATCATCGCCCTTTATCTCCTTTTCGTATTTGCCTTTTCCTTCGTTGTTACCACCGAGCGGCGCGCGGATAAGGTACACGGGAGAGCGCAAGTTCTCCCTTTGGGAATTATTAGTAAGCTAAATTTGCCCCGGCGATTAAGTGCATTTAATCATCGGCAAGGTAATTTCGTTACTTCCGCCGCGCGCGATTCTCCGCCTTGGAGATATTTCCTTCCGTCAAGTCTAACGAGCGAGAGCGTTTACGCGCCCTCTTCTCAACTCCGCTGCGATCCGTTTCCACTGAAGATGAAAAAGAAGGAGCCAGGTGTTGCCCTGTCCTTTGCCGCTCGCGTTTGTACTCGTTCAGATATTGGACCATGCATATTTTAACATCTTTGCATTTTCTCATATTTCTGTTTCCAAATGTAAAAAGTATTATTTCCCTCTTTTGCAAAAGATATATATCTCATACGATACTCATATGAGATATTCAGCAAGCTATTATTCAAATTGCGGAAATCTTTGTAAATTTTTCCTCAACCGAAATTAGTATATTCGCGACACGTTAAAACGACATTATAAGCAATATATTCGTTGATACGAATTTTGCTGCTGAAAACTCATTAATCTTTCCGTCGACATTTCGGATTCATTTACGCGATATATGTACATTCTGTAGCGTGTTGCAAATTATAAAATGACGAGCAAAGCACAGCGAGAGAGTCGCGAGAAATCAGAATCGTCGATTTTCTGCGATTTTCCCAATCTATTTTTTGTAGTCCAGTCCAGTCGGATCCGGTCTGTCCCGATCGAACCCGCGGACAAACACAATTAAACACGCGAATTCGCCGGAGATAATGCATCGCGCGCAGTTCGCGGCCGCGACGAAAAATCGCTCGTTGCCATACAAAATCAGTACCGCGTATATCCGCGCGTGTATCCACGCAGTGGCGAGAAGGGAGAAAGAGAGGCGCGTAACCGTGTTAACCGGATATAAATTACATCCCCGTGTGGACACGGGGCAAATTCTGCCGAGCGGTTTAGCGCGTGCTAGCGATAACTAACAAGCGTCGAAAGTGGTGCCGCGTTTGTAAAATGCTTGATTGTAACTTATGCGACTTCATTACACCGGCGAACGCACCGTGATGCGATTGTGTCGCGCGTGCTGTGTTTTTCGCAATTTTCCATCGCCACCGACGGTCGCTCGTTGTCGCAATTTTTTTTCCCTTCCCTCCCCCTCCCCCCCTCCTCCGGTTCCGCTGCCACGCCGGTGCGATATCGCGCGAGGCTCGCGGAAAAGCCGATCATTTATTAACATCTTGCTTTACTGTACGCGCGCGCCCGATTGCACCCGGTGCGCGCGCGATACATCAAGCGGGGTGTTAAAAATTATCCTATCGGCCGTTCACGTCGTTCGCGAGAAATATATAACATTCGCGAAATGTTTCCTCCGCGGTTAACGCGCCATTTATGTGCGATATTGATGGAATCGCGCGTATTAATACCGCGTTGTTTATTCAAAACCCGCCCCGTTATCAAAGAAAATAAATACAGCCGATGGTGCCGTGATAAAATGATAAAAACCGCGAAACATGATTAAACTACAAAACCACTCAACAGCGGAGACTATACACGCTTGCGGGATAGCTCGACCGCGACGCTCAATATAATGACGATTATTATTCAAATTAATAAGTAATAACAATATTATCAAATAACTGTAAAATCATAATTGGCAATTTACGGGGGAGAAAGTATGGTTATAAAGGGTTAATATTAGAACTTTATTTCGTCCTAAGTATTTTATTTTCAATCTTTTCCCTCGCGCGAACATAACGAACATTTGCTTCCATCTTGAGTTCCCTCTCCAATTACTGCTTAATTAATGTACAATTCTCGTGTTGCTCGGGAAGGGACTAATGTCCTGAAGCATAATAAACGTTCCATCTGCGTCTATGTCTCCCTCCTCGCCCATTAGACACCCGCCACTTGACTTATACAGGGTGGTCTAAGCTATAAATCATGTTTAGCTTTCAGTCGTGTTTAATTTTCAACGGAAATAAAATATCCTCGAATTTATTCCGATAACGATGTTTTTTTCCCCCACAAACTATTCAGGTATTTTATATAAATTTTCACAGAAAATGTAACATTAAATTCATATTTAGTAAATAGCAAATCATAACGCCCAATGCATTGATTAAAATTGCGAACAATAATTTGGATAAGTGACAGTGGCATAAATCAGAGCTTTTACGTAAATGCGACACGCAGCTTCGATTTGTACCTGTAAATTAAATTCCCGCGTTACGGAAATTTCACTCGCCGCGTCGCTTTCAAAATAAACGACCGATATATATGTTAATGCGACGCGGTCGTGCGCGATTATCGCCGGCGCCTAATTCGCATGATCGAGTCGGGGGCTTCCGGTGTTTTCGTGTCATCGGCTGTGTTATATTGCGCCATGCACTATCGGACGACGACGTCGTGGATAAATCAATCGAATTATCCACACGCCACACACACAACCATCGGCGTCACGACGATCGTTACCGCCACTCTGTCATTATGAAGGCGTTTTCGTCGAAAAAGATAGAAGATGGGGTGGAGATTTTTTAATTAGTAGGAACACGTAGCCCTTTGTGCTGTAAGTCGCGGTAGTGCTCTTAGCGATTATTATATTTACTTTTTATTTTCTCACATATAAATAATGACGTAATTGTTACATAAATAGACATATAAGTGTAGAAATTAGTATTATTAATTTCGTTTGAAATTAAAATACGACACAGCTTATAGAAAATAAAATTATGTTTATTTTCTGAATACTAATTTTTTTTATGGATTACGTCATACACTACCACAGATTTTATCGATCAACTTAATACGATAACACCACAAGAAATGAGTATTATTATAAAACTTTAATTTGATTCTTGTCGAGACACGCGAACAAGCGAGAAATCTCTTCACGAAATCTCCTCGATATTAGTTTTTAAACTATTCGTGTTCGAAACATAATTGCACCAGCCATCTAGTGATATTTTAGCGTATATTAGCACTGAGTACAAAACACAGTAGCAGCGCATTGTTACTGAGATCGGAAGCCTCCCGATGATTCGCGGTCTGTTTTAATCACGGCAATAATGCATTCACCGGCACCGTCAGCGACGAGACTCGATTATCGTCACTCATTATCGAGAGCGATAATGTTACGCCGTGGTCGTCTCTGGCGAAATGACCATCGAAATGCATCGGAAAGTCATCGGCCGATCGTTAATTTATTATTGGCGTTCGTTCGATTTTGTTTTTCGCACAAATGTCGGACTGCGAACGGACGATAATCAATCTCGCGCAAATCGCTTTCGCGCGGAAATCAGGTATTCCATTCATAGGTAAAATGTGAGAATGCGAAATGCGGAGTTTCATAACAGATGAGAAAAATTATTCTCGTAATAATATTGATTACATAATACGTGATATTTGATATCGAGCAATTAAAAATGCGATCGTTTAAGATATAGGTTTTTAATTATTACGTGCTTCTTAAGTAATTAATATATCAAGTATCTATCATAATACACGCATAAATATCATTAGAAATGCATTATATAATGCAAAATAATTTATTTATAAATTTAACTATTTCAATCTATGTTAATCATCAGAGTCTTAATTAACCAGAATTTTTCTTTCATATATATATATTTTTTCTAATATTTAATATTTTTCCTGCAATAGAGAAAAGTGAATCTTTTTACATCTTTGTTAAAAACATACTGAAAGTTTCAAGTTTGTCACATACACGTGACAATCAATACAAGACAGGCGACTGCAAATAAAAAGAAAACGTCGAGGTTTCTTCCGAGGAAGTGAATCGTCACGCAATTATCGAGCTCTGAATTTTCGAAGCGATGCTGTTTGTCGCTATTTCGTGACGCTTCTCAAGGCACCGCTTCAGCATCGGACTAGTAAAAACTTGGAGTGTTACTCTCTTACTTGAGGCCTGACAGATTTACTGCCTTGGTCCTGCTTCCTTCCGCGTTAATTACGAGATTTTACCTTCTGGCTGCGCGAGCTGTTGGCGACAGAGAACTTTGGACGACGCAAAACTTTACCCGGGCTTGACGATTTCACAGAATTCGCCTCCTCGTCTTACTTCCGTCATAAAGCACGCTGCCGCGTTTTATTCGTGGACGCCGCTCGTCAAATCGCCCTCGAAAATTTATCCGCGAAATTACTTGACACTTTCCCCGTCTTGTATTCTTCAAACTCTCTACAAACACAGGAACCAAGAAGTCAAATTTTGACTCCAAATTAATAATATAGTCGGCATACGTAAAATAGTTGCCAAACATTGTAAAAATTTATAAGTTTATAATTGCACTTCACTATATAAAAAGATAAATTTTCTTTGTTATAAAAGACATCTTTCTTAAATATGAAATTGTAATAATGCAATTTTATATTATTGTGATTAGCGAACACTGACATTGACATGTTGATAATAGCATTTAATGATGTAAAACTGATGAAATTCTGAAAACATAATTATCTTCCTCCTCGTTTGATTAAAAATTTATTTTTACGAATAGAATCTATTATAATTTTACGGCAAAATATATGAACCATGATTTAGAAAATAAAGATGTTGAAATGAGAAGGACTAATTTATTTTACGTCCAACGCATCTCAGACGTCTTCTTATCTTAAAATCTGTTTAGCATAATAAATAATGTATTTATAGGTGTACGATCGCGGCGAAACATACCTTCTCAAATAGAAAAAGGAATAAATCAGAAATCGACCAGCAAAAATAAAAGATTGACGAGTCCGATTTGTCAAGCGCATGTTTATCGACTCGACCGCCTGAATCCAACTGTCTCATTAACGCATAGACATGTTCGTTGGTCTCTTTCACACAATAACGCTAACAATAACATATACATACAAACTCTCTTATTTTTAAATTTGCTACCGAATGTTTTGTATGTACAATAACGTACAGGTGTCTGCATATTTGAGTTTGGAATTTAGATGTTAATAGTGCGACTTGCATTAGCATACATTTGTGGCGCGATCTACGAATTCCGAGCTGTCGTGGAACATTTGATACACTTTTGTCGTGGGCGAACGTACTTTAATGGAAACGTCGACTATAATGTGGTCAAGCCGCGTGGGACTCTCTTCTCAGACTCGTATTATCAAGTCTAATGTATCATTCACACGTGCGGGCGTACAGGAAATAAAAGATTACTTTGCATACTTCAAGTATCGTGCTGTTTTTCTCATGCAAAGCAAATATTTGCTCGAGAGGAAATTGACGAGAACTCCGAGAGCCAAATTTGTAACGAGTCATCATCTAAAATAAATATTTGTTCGGCAGAGGATTTTGATAAAAATGTACTTTTGAAAAGCGTATCCTTCCATTTTTCAAAATTAATCTTACATAGAAAGATGATGGTTTTTTTTTTTTAAATGAGAGAGAGTTCAGAATACATATTTTTCGAACGAAGAAATTTTATTGACAAACGTTCTTGGAAATCAGACAAACAGACCTTTAATGTTGCAAAGTAATGAAATATTAAGATATGCTCTTTCGACTTGGATAGCAGCGCAATTTCTCTTTTCATTCTTTTATGTTCTCTCAACTTAACCGCGTTTCTCGCGTAACGAACGCCCGAAAAATTTCCGTATATTCGTGTAATATCGAGATACCCGAAAGTTCCGTACAGAAATTATTCGGCCATCTTTTTCCTCGCATTTTTCGCGAGCCGGATGCCGTGCGATTGCCGCCGCTGGCGGGGCCGAACTTTTTTATGAAAATCCAGTTGCGCCGAGTCTTATTGGAATTGGCAAGCGATCGCGTAGCGTAAAGCCCTCCACGGCGATACCGCTCTCCCGTTTCGCAATTTATAAATCGAGTGGAAAATGGCGTCATGCCGCGTATAAAAGTTCGTTTCAGCCGAATTTTCAAGCGGTGGCAAATGACAGTTTCGTGTAACTTGGCGCAACAGCTCGGAAGGGTTGCAATTTTAATTTATTTTCGGCGGATGGAACAAATCGCGCGCATCATTTCGTGCGTAACATCCATACTTGTCGTTACGCACCATGTTGTAAAACTACACGACACGTCGCATTTTCAGACGGAATTTTATGCAAACGTTCGTGTATTTGGCATTTGGTTGAGCACACTAAAATGAATTATATTCAGCGTTACTGCAATTTGCAGTTGTTAAAAAAACCGTTAGAGATTTCTCTTTATTTCGAGCAATATAAATTTTTTTTTCTCCTATTAACTGAAAAATATATTCAACATTCTTTTATATTATATTCACAAGAAATAATGGGAAAATAAAAAATATTAATATGTTTCTGTCTTAATTAAAGGGTTATAAAAGTAGAAAAAAAATGAATTCAAAACTCAATTCATTTTACTTTAATTCCATTTAATAAGTTTGTATTTAAAGCACAGAAAGTGAACAATAAAGGAATCTATATTTCATTTATACTTTTTAATCTGTAATCAAATTTATCTTTATTGAATTCATCTTAGAAAGTCGTTCGCGATTTTGTTGCTTCGCAGGTTCTCTTTAAAAAAAAAAAAAAATGTTGAACACGTTCTTCTGTACTTTTCACGCGCACGTTTGTCCATTGTATAATCGGCAATGAGATGGCATCGGGACATTCTCGAATAATGCTCGAATACGCTATTTCACGGCTGCGATACGCAATTGTTCCGCAGAAAGGGAGACGAGAGGCACTCATCGATCCGCGTCTCGCTCCGCACGTGCACGCACACGCGCGCACGCGCGCACGCGCCGCCCGGTTCGCCGATTAATTATCGAGATATCTCACGTCGAACGCGCGCGTTTGCGGTCGCGCTCTGCACGTGCACCCCGCAATGCAACATCCGCGTGATGCATTCATGCGGGCCCGCGCGCACACGTTCAGTCCGACCTGTATGTAGAGAGACGCAAACGGGGCCGCGCGCTGAGTCCCGGAAGCCGTCGATCGCCTTCTGCGCATACGTCTTCTTCAAGATCGATCGGATCGAAGGAAAAAGACGAAGAGGATTCGCGGTGTTACATCATTATTACATCACCACGAAGATTTCAGCTGAGAAAATTAAGTTGTGAACGATACGATCCTCCGTGTGCGCGCGCTTTCGTCAAGAATTAACGGCGCGCACGTTGCGGGATAGACGTCGAATTCCCGTTCCGATCTGATTTACAGGAGATGTCGGGTAGTTACAAGGCATGGACACGCGATGCCTGGCCACGGAAAATCGAACTCTTTCGCATTAGCAAATGGACTGTTACGCTGATCGACTCGGCCTTCCGATGGACGCCACTCGCCGAAAACGAAGGACTGCGATTCGGTTTAATTAGATTAATGGATCTCCCGCATAGTCCAATGCCCGGTGTAGGCTCTGGCTTTCACTGTTATCGGCTCGTGCTTTCCATACGCTTTCTTTACCAATACATTTGCATACATTGCCTCTCGTCGATCGTTGATGGGAAAATAGCTAACTATAATACTCTCGCATTTCTTACGTAAAGATCAATATCTAACGAACAGAATTTCTCATGAATAGTAATATCGGAATGATAGAAATTTAGAATAAAATTGACTCATACAAAACAAATAGATGAATCCATAACTCAATTCACTTCACTTTAATTTTACTTTAATTCCATTTTATCAATCTGCGTATTCAAAGCATAGAAATGAAAGTGAACAAAAGGAGAATCTTTTTATTTATACAGAATATTTTTATTTATATACTTTTTAATCTGTAATCAAATTTATCTTTATTGAATTTATCCAGAAAGTCATTCGCGGCTTTTGCAGCTTCGCAAGTTCTCTCTAAAAAAATGTTGGACGCACCTTCTTTTGTACTTTTTACGCGCACGTTTGTCGATTGTATAATTGGCAGTGAGATAGCATCGAGACATTCTCGAATAATGCTCGAATACGCTATTTCACAGTTGCGGTGCGCAATTTATTTTAATTAAAATTAAAATTTCGTTCATAGAAAAAGTGGTTTAAAAAGGCCGTAATATATTATATGTAATAAAAAGTTCACAAAATAGAATAATATTACTCGCTTGCGTTTGGAGTACACTTTGCCCAAGGGCTAACCAGCGGAATATGTAATATCTGAGAGCGTTGAATAATGTCGATATCGGTTACTCGGCCGAGGCGAGTTGGCAATGTTTAAAAGCGTATGGTGAGCAGCGTGCGTGGATCTAATTTAATTTCCAAAACGCCCAGGAGCGAACAACGGACGGGGAAACGAACGGCTGTTCCAGCACCGAACTTCGGCGACTGTCATTAAAACTTGACGGAAAACGCCCGTTGTGTGCCGGCGGCGACGGCGGTGTCGTTATAGATCTTGATATTCGATATCATGGGGTATCAGTCGCTTATTGTGATGAAAATTGTAAATGAAAATGTTCAATCCCCAACCGCGTGGAAGACGACGTAATGGCGAAAAGGAAACAAAGTTGAAATACTTGCATTCCTTAATTCTTTACTCTATCGAAACTATTTTACATAATTTCTATTTACTCGGATTTTTATACGATTTATTGTCAATTATTCTTGTAGCGTGCATCTCACGTTTCGTAACTCGAGACATAATTAAGTAGAAGTTAATTAGCGCTCTAATGAAGTTAATTAATTTTACTGCTACTTTACGGCGCTTTAAGAAGTTATATCATTTAAACTCGTTATATTACGGAAAAATTAAGGGAGCCGGAGGAAATACGATAACTGCGTGGCTATAACCAAGAGCTCGCGCAACCTTCAACGAAATAAACTTCTGTTTAGGAATGATAGCGAAACTGGCGACAAGCGAAAACGATGCACTTTTATATATACGCTCTCGACGGCGATATTTGCGGTTATACGCGAATGAATACGGCGCGAAAGAGGAAAATAAGAAGGAACGTGGAATTAAGGAAGGAGAGAGCGAGAAAGAGATACCTTGAAAAAAGGTCAATGGATCACTTGGGGGAAATCCTTTTTCTCCAAGATTTAAACGCTACCGGATATTAAACTGGTCAGACAGGATGGCGTAGCGTTGCTCTTAGAAAATGTCGAATCGACTGATTTTAATACCGATCGTACCAGTTCAAAGCCACGGCGCGCACTTACGCAATTACGGACGACCATGGTTCGCTCTTTCCGCGAATTTGTCGAAGGGTATTCCAAACGTGAGCTCTGTCTCGAGAGTTTAGATGGTTTCTGCTTTATTGACAGGTTAATTAATTAAGAGGCAGGTGCGCCGATGAATGAGCGCGTCGCTAAAGAACCGTATAAATGGTTACGTTGAAGTTTATTATTCACGATTTATCTTAAATATACGATCATTTTCAGTGATGTAAAAAGATAAAAAAATATCAAATTTTATATTATATTATATTAATTTATATTATATTATATTTTTTAGTATATATTTTTATAGTATATATT
>VBVQ01001496.1:0-33884 GCA_011636635.1 Tetramorium simillimum
TATATATATATGGTTCTAAAGAGTTACGTTTAAGATGTTATATAATTATATATATATATATATAGTTCTAAATATATATATATAATTACATCTTACGAACCATACTCAATATGCTACATTATCCAATGATATTCGAGTAACCATTTTATAAAATGTCATGTGTTGCGATAGCTCAAGAAAATTTTTCGACAAATATCTTTTGTAAAATATCCATATATTAAACCATGAAATATATTGAAACATTGAAATAAGCGCGTGCACGTACAGTCTAATGCAATGTTTATTTCAAGTTTAGCTATGTATAATCACTTAATCTTAAATGTGTCTCTTTAAGACCACTCGATATACTACACTACCCTCGATATCACTTTATTGTGTCGGAGAAGGACGAGATACTTGATATCCCATTCAATGTAATTTACGAACGCTCTAATCTACCTCAAACAAGAGAGCTAGAGAGAGAGAGAGAGAGAGAGAGAGAGAGAGAGAGAGAGAGAGGGAGAGGGAGAGAGAGACAGAGAAGGGGGAAGAGAGACTTTATAATGAAATCACGTTTAATGAACATCAATGTCCGAACATCAAGGTGTCGATAGCCCGTCGTTGACGGGCTCTGTCGTCGAATTTCGAGTGTGCGGCTTAAGATCTCTCGAGGGCGAAGTTCTGAACTATACAAAGGATTTCTCCTACCCACAGGGATATATCCATCCTAAATGGGCTTTCCTGCCGACTGGTCCTTCCTTATCGCAGACAATTGATAATAGGCCCGTTCTTGCTACCACCATTCGAACCTTCGAGCATTTCCGAATGTGAATCCAACGAAATCCTCGAAATTTATCGTCCCCTCTAACTGTTCGAACCATTCCGATGTGGGAGTGTTAGGCGCTATAGTGTTTTGGACGGCAGTAAAATATCTTGGGGGAATCTAACGAACTTCTGACAATTTTTTGTCACTAATGCTTTCTGAGGCATTACAGTTTCGTTGCAATTTAATAGATATACCGTACTTTTAAATTTTATTTTATAAGATTAACAAATATGTGAGACATTATCAAATTTCGAGAATATTATATATTTTTCTACTCATTTCGTTTCCCGTTACTAACCTTATTTATTTTTCGTTTCTTAAACTTTATAAAAGTAAAATATAATTAATAATACTAAAAATATAACGAATTATTCATATATAAAATTTATAACAACTAATCAGTTAAGCGATAATTATTCACTTATACATATAAAATACTGTTTGATAAATACTGTTTTGCTAGAAACTTTCAGAATTGAGTTTTCTCTATTGAGAGATCATTTTCTTCCAAGATATTACGATTTTCTTAACAATTAAAAATTTTTTTTGAGATTAGTTAAAAATTTTTATCTGGCACTCTGACTAACAAATTTAAAAATTACAAGTTAGTCTAAACAAAAATGTATGTTAAACAGGTCGATGTTTCTTTACAGTTTGTCAAAAATTTTTTAATTATTTAACATATATAATATAAGTTATCATATGTAACATATTTCAAATCACACCTTTTATATTTTTATTTAAAGCGTAAGATCCATTAAAAAATTTTTAACTAAAATTTTAACTAACAATGAAATGTAATGATTCTAAAAGAGTTTTATATATAACGTGACTCTTTGTTTCCCACCTATTTTAAATCCAACTTTTGCAATTTACGATTTTGCATTTTCTGCGGGAGAACCGTACGTCTTTTTGTAATTCGGTAATGTTTCCTTCGAGAATAGTTTGACTTTTACCCTAACGTCCTGACTAAGTTCGATTTCCAAACTTTTGAAGTATCTTCCCTCTCCCTTCCAGAACAATACCACGATACTCTCTCGCTCTAGTATAAATGAATCCCGTTTCCCCTTTTATGCGAAATAAACTGGCCACTAAATTTAAATGGAACCCATCCTGCTATCGACTCAATCGATCGCCAGCGATGATAAGGCTAAGGATTGTACCTTTTTTTAGCCAATAATCTTATTCTACAGAACTCAATTATTATATATCTGAAAAAGCATTTTGGATTCTTTAAATCCATAATACTTAATGTGTGATAATGTACGGTAAACTTTTTGGAAATATAAACATTTTATTTCGTAAAACAATCTGTAATATGTGTACACGACGAAAGATTTATTTTATGGATAGTTTTGTTATTTTATAAACAGTTTAAAAGTATAGTTTAAATAAGAGTTTAAATTTAAAAATAGATATTTTTAATCAAGAGAGAGATGAAAAGAAAGAGAGAGAGTCTCTGAAGTATACCATTATTATCCTATCTACTAACTTATATATAATTTCGAATTATCGAACGAGGCAATTAGCACGCTTCGATTAAGCATTACGTCATTTCAGTTTTAATTCCTCAGTAGAATTGCTACGACGTCTTTATTAACGTGTTTCTCCGCAATATTCTCGCTTTTGTAGAGTTTTTTTTTTTTTCTATTTTCGTCTCCTCGCAAGATTCTTATCCTTTTCCGCATTTTCTCGCAGCGCCTTTGTTTGCCGTCTTCTTTACATAATTCTTTTTTTCCTTACTAAAATTTAATTTTCTTCTGCTCTGTGTTCTTATTCGTCTGTGCTAACAATATCTCGCAATTGAAAAACATCAGGGAATCTTCTTCCTCATTAATCAGCATTTGTGCTTTAACTCGAATATTTTCATATTCTCGCTAATAGAGTTGTATCTTGCAAAGCAGATATGTTAAAGTATATATATCTTTTATTTATCATTGAACAAACAACATATCCTTCTGGCGGTATATTTTGTGCTTTATTGTCTTAAGGTCCGGAAGAAAGGCAGAGTTCATTAGGGACCGGTATATGTTTGTGATTCAGTCTGCACCGTGGCATGGTGCCGCGGTATTTGCACACATATAATTATTCAGATTTGAAGTAATGGAATTTGGAACTGGAACTGGAATTACTTTGCGAGCATACAATTTTACTCCGTGATATTTGCACGTTAAACTCATAAAGTTAAAATGCAAATTAAATTCTAAAAATCATCAACATAATATAAGTGTTAGGAATGTGCGTACTGACTAGCTCCCATTTAACATGTATCGTGTTCATTTGAGCTTCAAGAGTAGTATCTATTAAATTGAATCGCAAATGAAATGCGGCGCGTGAGAGGTACGAATCGGCAAAATATTACGCTATCGGCGCATAATGTACTTATCCCAGGGACGTAACGCATATTCCACTTTACACGTTAACCATAAGTTACTTCTCGATATATGTACACACAATTTTTCTGCGACGAGGACACGGCTTTCTAGAAAAGAGATTCTACCTTGGAACAAGTTTCGCGGAGTTCTTTTTGAAAGGGTGCCGAGTATAATAAATTTACCGGGCGAGTTATTTAGAGCGATCGATGTAGAAAGTGCCGACGTGCTAGTTCCCCACGACGCGGAAGATATGTCTTGCTGCTCTTTCGCCTGTACACTTTGAAAAATGGAAGTCTTCGCAGCGATTGTCACCGTTTGCTCTACGGGTAAGCGTTTTCATTTTGATGTTAGCAGATTGTTCTCATATGCAAAATGCGTCCTACATTTTATGACTAAATTCTACGACCACGTAGAACTCGGTATGCAACATGAATTAATAACAAAATAATAAAAATACGGGAATTACGAGTTAAATGCAAAATTCATGGTTTTAAGATATTGTGTGCATTATAATTATAATTACAATGTTAAAATATTTATAAATTACACGCATACGTCAAGCAGTAGCAATTTACAGATCAATATTTCACCCTAGCTATGCAGAGAATTACCTGGTATTTACTTTACAGAACGGATCGATAGACAGAAATTGAAAAATAATAATTAAGTTTTCGTTTTAATTATTGAATGGGGAAAATTAATAATGCCTGTCTACCATCGAATTACTACGTCGTATAATCCACATTTACACATTATTATACGTATATAAAAATTTATTTATTAATATACGCGGCACAGGGGGTAAATAATTCTCGACGCTTTTGTTGATAAACTATGTAATAATATCAAAATACCCAATACACAACAATAACGTAAATTTGCTTAATTATGGACGTTGCATTGTCGACTAAAGTATTTTAAACATTATACACCACTGACTGGTTAAATCATATGAATAGGTGTTTATAAATTTTATAAATACATGTTTATACGCTGTGATCGTTAATTACATTCCTGCATTATATGCTATCATTAGATTACACGCTATCCGGTTAATTAAGTGATTTGCACTTTGCATGGCGTCGGTTTGATCAGCATTGTACAATAGTAGCGAAAGAGGACAAGCATTAATTCGCTTACATAAGGTCGGTCGCATCTGCACGTAGTCGCCGGAAGCTCAAGATCTTCTAAAGCTGGCGGTCGTTACGTCAGAGACCGAGTGGGCCGCGCATTATCGTATATAAAGTACGAGGAAGCCAATTGCGTTCGCCCGAATTCCCTCTCTCTATAATTAAAACGCATCTCGTAGCAAAACTCACTCTCAAACTGTCACTTTGTGTCGCGGCAAAATCTTTAGTGACCATTTTCATACCCCGCTTCATTTGCGAGCGCTGCGGTTCCCCGATGCTTATCTAGAATAATTATAATTATTTGCGGTGGATAGATAAATCACAATTGTTTACGTATCTCGCTGAATTAACATGCATAGTTAATAAATCATTTCTGTAAATCCGTCCGCCATGTTAACGAACGGATATGCGCTAACGACGCGCGTTTTGTGTTTCGGCGAGTTGTGACGGTGCGCACGTCCGGTCATCATATATTTCTCTCTCCCTCGAGTTAAATGCAAACAAACCGGCTCCCATTTTTCCACGGAGAAATAACTCTCCCTTCGCTCTCGGTCGTGCCCCCTCCGCGTTGCTCAATGGCATCGATTAATCGCACGGCCTTGTCGCGCGCACGTGTTTGCAACTAATGTAATAAACAAAATTCATCACTCCTAAGTGCGACCATTAACGATTCGTCGCACCGTTTTATTATCGAGGCGCGGTGATGGCGCCTATTTATCCCTCGGGGCGTACGGGAGCCCCCGACAAAAATGAGCCTCATTCAACATTCCGTACTGCAAAGTGTAATACGCTTCAAAATCTAATCACAGCGCGTTTCGTGCTTGTTTATGCCAAGTTTAAGGGAATCATGCGTCAGCACGATAAACGCGGGCGCGGCTCGGTCGTGACGGAAAGAAGCTACGCTACTCTCGGGAGACGAATTCTCCGAGCCAATCTTTGCCACGGATCGAAAAGCCAGAGCCGGAGCCGCTTGTTCGCGCGAACAGAAATCTCCTGATTCCACCGGCATGAACACGATGGAGGAACGTAAGCTCCTCGGGATTCTTCTTGAATTTCGAGCTACAACACCGGCTCGCAGATAGATTTTAATGGGCTTGGTACGCCGGACACGTAGTCACTTTGCGCCGGTGGTACACCCTGGGCGGGCTGGCGCGTGTAACACATCCCCTGTATGCCCGTGGGTGTACCCGCGTGTGATATACAGGCGCACGTATACAAACACTTAGCCACCACTTGGCCGAACATGCCGCTGCCCGACCAACGAAACCCATAATCAATCCATGACGGTGCGCACAAGTGGATGCACCGTAATTTCGTCGTTTCTCGGCATTCGGAGAAAACGGAAAAAACCTCCCTCGATTAAACTCCTTGCGAGTGAAACGTTACGAAACGTCGTTGTTTCCTTCTTTTTACGTCAATTATCGCACAATGAACGGTAAAAGTATAAAATAAAGGTTACAAAAGTGTCGATTATTCTTCCAAGTACAGGGCACAATTTGTTGCGGGAAACTGCTCGCTCGAACGCGCGCGAATGTATGAACGCCATGGATGTCGAGATGATTTACAATGTTCGGGCTCCTCCTGTGGAAACAGCGCGGCAAATCTTTCTGCATTAGCTGTTTTCTTGCTGGATTAATCTTGCAGTTCAATCTATCCTCTTCATCTCGTCACCCGTGCTCTCCTCTTCTCGAGTTAATTTTGTTACGTAGATTATTTTCCGCAAGGACGATATAAATTTTCAAGATTATTACCCAAATGTAATTACGGACAGATTAGAATTTGATGCATCAACTTTTATTTTAATCATGAGCGGTGAAAACAATCCCATGTCTTCACGTATGACACCTTAAAGAAAGATATCGGCACTTTTTTTAATTCACATATTTTTGCAAAAACTTAAATGAATATTTTCCGTTTAATTCGCGATTATTAAATCTATTTCCAAGCTAGATGCAATGAAGATGTATGTTCGCGTGTGCACGTTTGTTAATTACATATATGTATAAAGTAAATATTTACAAAGTTAATTATTTCGTATTGACAATATTTCTCATTAACATTTATCCAAAGTTCACGGCTATAATTAGAGATTCAAATGTTTCCATCTGAAATTAATTTTACATTGCTCGATCGTTCAGCGAACGACCTACTATCGTGGACAAACAACAGTCGAATAAACTTGAACGCAGCTGAGATTTTCGTTTTTCAAACTGAACTCACCCGCTTGTGCGAAAGTGTCAATATTTGTTTACGTTGTTATGGCTGATCAAACTTGCACACATTGCTGTTTCGTAATTTCCATCGGGGCGAGACGAAAATCCAAGCTGCGATTTCGCGTCATAGTTATTCCCACGCGTATGCAATTGAATTTCGTAAATTAATTGCGTAATGACGCTTGCGATTCATTATCAATCTATCCGCCTCGGTGCAAATTAAGGCAATTGGAGCGATTGAGCCTAGCTGTGATGCGTTTGTTTGCACTGCTGCATATGGCTTGTGGACCCAGACAATGCGGCGGTTAAAACAGGACGCACCGTTTCGTATAACGTTCTCGTGTTTGAAGTCTTCCACCATTTCGGCAGCCTACCACATACTTCCTAGATAATATCCGCACGAGCGTATTACGTGGATAATGCATTACCAAAGTTTGTTTTAAAATTATGCTCTGCCATATCGTGATGTTACATTTAATGAAAGGAACATGGGAAAACGATACTTGAGTTCAACTATGCAATACGTAATTCTATTAAGAAATTCATCTATTTTAAAAAAATTTATAAAATTGAGATATACATATTACATTATTTATCTTAAAATTGTATAAATTATGTATTAGCTTATTATTATGTAAACATATTTTGAAAAATATAATAAGTCAGCAACTGCATGCAAAATTAAAAAAAAATCCTACAATTTAGTAGAAAAGGTAAAAGTTATGAGAGAAGCTTGAAGTGATTTATATACCAAATAATACTCGTAAGGAATGCCTACCATTAAAAACATGATACTTCTACAATTTTCCTGTATGTTTCTCTATGTATTACGCCTCTGAAATAATATTCAATATTTCGTAATAAAATAATAAGGAATTCAAAACATATAAGATAATAGATAGACGATAGTATATGTGTTTCATTTCCCGTAGGAGAAATGCTGGAGAAGTGAGCCAAGTTTAGTGCCTGATCAATATTCAAAGTATTCCCTTGCTAAAAATATATTTGATAATTTTTTCCAAACTGGACAAGCGCGATATTTTACTTTCGAATAAATCGTTTTAGTATTTAAAACACTATATCAGGCTACAGAAACCTCTATTTTAATCTTTTACCGAAACACGACGCATTTTGCATAAGCGCCTTTCCTTTCCTTGGTTTCATTAACTTTCTTCATCGTCAGGAATATTCGTCCTTACGGTAAAACTCATAATGATACACGAAGTTGTTTACGAGGCCGTGAAATAGATAGACATCCCGAGTCAAAGTTTCGTACCATCAGCCTGCTTTCCGTAAGGCAAGATTTACGTTAACTCTCGACAGTCTGAAAAACTTTACGAGTTTAAGTACTTTTCGTATCAGATGTCTCTAAGGTACGAGAAACCGGAAAATACGCATGGCAAGGTGGGATTGCATAAGAGAGATCGCGTAGTGAATTTTTACCCCTGGGGGAAATCCCTGGGTAGGGTAGGATACCGAAAACATTATCAAGGATTTTAATAATCAAATTATGCGAACAAACTTACGAATACCGCGAAATATATATTCTCAGAGGATTTCAATGAGGACTCGACTGCCAGAAATCACACAATTTTATTTACCATTATTTCACGCTATTCCATAATCGTTATATCAAAATAGTTTCATAATTAATATCAGAATAATTATCTTGACCTTTATTATCTTCGAGTCGAATTTTGTTTTTACCCAACGCTTTATTAAATTACACAAATTATTTTAATTTTCAACAAAAAAATTTTAACGAAGTAATTTTACATCGTTATATTTAACGATCGCACAGCATCTCCCTTAAAGACATTCGAGCGCAGCGAATAACGAAATATGTATTAGTTTGATGCCCTTTAATTGCCGGAAAATATAAAATGGATCCCGATAACGGAATATCGAGTTGAAGTCGATATCTCGGTGCGAGCCCGACGCTCTCCAAGTAATTAGCCTGACGCCGCCGGTAAGAAAACTTGTGAAAATAGTCTAGGCTAAATTTCTCGGTTTATAATCAATACCGCACAAATAGCCGAAGGACTTTTCGACTTGTTCCATATTTCCTCTCTATCTGGCCTATCGCAATTACGGCACATTTTATCAGTAACGATAAGCATTCGAGTGCAACTCTTGTTAGAATTTTGACTATAACTTTCCTAGTTCCGGATGTGTTCCGGGAGATATAATTGGTCTCGTATATTATAAGTTTGTGCGAGATGTGAAAAGTTATTGACGTTTCCCTATCTAGATTCGATTATTGAAATTGCTTTGAAATTTATTTTTTTTTTCGGTTTCGATCGGATAGGACAAACAAGGATGTAATAATTCTTGTAAAATAACATGGCATGTTACAGCATATAGAAACTTCATCAAACTCGTCGCGTTAAACTTCAGGTAATTATCCAAGGAAAACGGGAATATCCTTGTTAATCTCTTAGAAGCGTGGAACGATATTTTTAGCAACCGCCAAGGAGACGCCTTCGCAATTTTCTCATTAATTGGCGGATTTGGCCGAGATTGAGATTGTGGGCGAAGAAGCGTAATAAATGAATTAACCTGTAGCGATATAATATACCACTATCTTATCAGCCTTAAGGCGTTGCAATATTTTAGCATTAGAAAAGTGTTATTATTAAAGAAATGTAGAGCAAAGATATAAAAAGTTTGTAAATACAATTAGAAGCATCAATAAATTAAAAATTAGTATAGTTTTAAACTGCTTTCACTTATTGGAAGGTTAAAAATAACAAACAAAAATATTCTAAGCTATAACTTGAAATTTTAAAAAATTAGAAATTATTAAACATTTTAATACAAATAAGTCTGATAATTATAAAACTTTAATAAGTTATTGATATATTAATATGATATATGATTCTATATACGTATGATTTTAAATATTCTTTATTTGTATTTCTCAATTTTGAAAGTAAATTGTCTATTCAGTTTTGTCTTATTTTTGTTTGATAAGATCAACTGGCAAAGTCTATATTAGATTAATGTTTGAAAATTCAAAAGTTTTATGCATACAAACATAGCATTTTTATGCATCTTTTTAAAAATTTTTATTTGGTTTGAATTGCGTGTGCTATTAAAAACTGCACTTTAATTTTACATATTCAATTAGTCTATAATCTATACGATTATATTTAGAAAATTTGCAAAATATGTTAACTTATTAAAACAATCTTATTATACCGTTGGATGATGGAGAAGAAAGTAAAAATGTGAAATTAACAGTAACAAATAAAAATAAAATATTAAAAACAAAATACAGAAATATAGAGAAAAGACATATGCCTTTTGTCGATAGCATCATTTTTCCCGCTTATACGCGAACGACGTATTCACCGGATGATGGATCGAACAAAATGGATTCGTGACGTTTCTCTGGTAATAGGGATGGCACAAGTGTATTTTTCTTATGATACGTCAACAGCTTTATTCCATATTTAGTTATAAACTTTGATAAAATACCGACAAACTCTATAACATTTAGTTCAAAACATCGATATTCATTAAATATATAATTGTAGAGCACAAGTGTACTTGTACAATGTATAAAATTGACTAAATGATCGCTAAATCACAGTCAGCTGCTAGCAATCAATTTTTTGTTATTAATTTTATTATTCTCCATTTAATTTTCCCGCAAATCTTGATTATTTATATTTCGTAAGAGTAAAAATTGAGATGTTGCATAAAAATGCATAGAAACGTAATACAAAAGCATGACTTACAGTTAATCTCGAGAACAATCAGATTGGCATTAAAAAGTAGAACGCACATTTTTTGTCGCGTATCAGGAGAGAGATGTTGTACTTTTTTTTATCATGGGGAGTACAAAATTTCACGCAGAAAGTTGTAGGAACATAAAGAGGATCCCGCTGCAGCCTGTACAGAAAAAAAAGATGTAGAAATGATTCCAAATTGTAGAGGGAACTCTCACCCACCATGGGAGAATTATGTCACTGTTATTCGTGGCATACGTAAGCCGACTGCATACACGTGAGCAAAATAAAAAGTTCACGGGACAGCATGTTTAAAGCATGTGTCGGGCAGTTATATACGTGAAACGCTTACTAACGAACCGTCGGTTTAAAATCTACAAAATTTCTAGACTGGTCGTATGGCCTGAAAATTTGCGACTTTAATTTCGTGAAACACAGACAGGCTACTGTTATGGAGAAAAATCCTGGTAATGATTTATCGTTAAGTTACGAAACTGCTATTAATTCCGACGGTTTTGGGTTTCAAGAACATATACTTTTTATGTGTGTGCGTGTGTTAATTAACGTCATCTAGAAACAGGCATGTTACCAGATTATTTGTAGCGATTTTCTGATAACTTTGAAATAATTTTCCAATCGAGTTGCCGAGTGATTTAGAAGTGAACTTGAAAGGATTTTGTAAAACGAGATCTAAAATTTCTCGATAAACGCAGTAGTTTGAGATTGAGTGAACTCTCTCTCTCTCAAGCCAAACGAATTTTCCAGACCGAGAAACGAAAAAGTTTCCGTTAAAATACCGTCACTCTTAATATAGTTTATTTTCTGTCCTAACTTTTCCAAGAATGTGCAACGGCTTCGTTTCACCGGAAATGTCGATTTTTGATACAAGTGGCTGCGTGCGTTATTTTATTTTCGCTAGTAAAAATTTTTATTGAGATTTTTATTCATATTATTTTAATTAGCTGCATTTTATATTTTACTTGAAATTCTTTCTTAATACTTTTATGAATAATTACTGAACTGTTATTAGTATTCGCGTTTAAAAAATTAATCTTATATAAAAATTGTAACTCACGTCTATCGAGGAAACTAAAAGTGCCGGAAAAGCCAGTGGCATTAGACGGTGGACCCTCAGTATGGAATTCCAGAATGAGCGTCGATCTCGAGCTATAAAATTGCGGGATATCACGCAGTTCTCCACAAAGCACACCGGACCAAGGGGTGTACTCAGAAATGCCCTTACTCTCCAGATGTAAAAATAGTTTCAAGAAATCTCCTCTTGTACAGCTGAAATGAAATTTTAAAAATATACTGTTAGTATAATGTACAATATATATATATGATAATACAATATTAATCAGGTATATATTTGAGTTTTAACTATCTATATATATTTATCGCTCTGTATAAAGAGAGGGAGAGAGAGAGAGAAACAAAGAGACAATAACAGTACAAAGTTTTGTGATGTATTACATTACTAAACTTATAAATAAATTTACTAATACATTTAACATCTTCATAATTCATAATATGCGTAAGGTAACTAATTGACTAATTATACTCAGTGTTGAAATGGAACAGGTGTTCGCAAGTCCCACTGTACACAGATTACCGCAGTTCACGTGCTTAGAGAACGTCTGTGATCCCGTGACTTAAAGCGAATACAATGTTGAAATTAGCGTGGCTTATGGCAAAGAGAAGTTGATGCCAGCGGGTAGTGCTCGCAAAAACAATTTGCTATTCGCATTAATTCGGAAATGCCGAGTTACAATCTCGATGAGACCGGAGCTGTTTTCAATAGCGCGAGGTTGTTTTATCGATGGTCCGTGATTAATGTCGAAATTACCTCAATCCTTAAGGTTTCACGTATTTACCCGCGGGATATCGGATATTAAACCTATTACTCGGCGCGCGGGCGCGCGCGCGCGCGAAACCATTATATCGAAATTATTTACAGGTGAGCGACGAATTACACGTTAATTACACCGCGCTACAAGTTCAGTTGAAATTTACCGAGGTCTTAATGATCCCGTTACGCAACCTATTTATCACGGTCGCTTGGACAGCTCCTAATTAATCGGTGGCACTCCCTGCGCGATATTCCATCTGTCGCGAATGAGTCGCCGCGGCGACACATGCCTACGATGAAACGGATTAATTTTCCGCCGACATTTCTTCTCGCGGACTGCCTCGCGAGTACGCTTCCTCTAGAGACGGAGGACGCGAAAAATCTGCGAATGGATAATTTATCAGTATGCGATACGTCTTCGTTAGCGGAAGATGCCCCTGACAAGACTGAGGGGCACGACACTGTGAATAAATACGAAACCGCGGGTGACCGCGTATCGATCGCGAAGGTCGCTACCCACCCTGGATATTAATTTTGCACCTTAATTTCCCAAACGTATTTCCGTCGACGCTCAGATCTTACAATCTTCCCGTGTACAACCGTATAAGGTGGTCTGCGGCAGTCAATGTTTGTCGTTATTAACTGAAGGGAAGAGACGACCGCCCTTGGCACGTCGAGCATCTACTACGTGGAGTAATGAGATATGGATAGAGTTACAGCGCAAAAGCGGTATCGCCTGCCCCTTGACCACTCGACGGACCTCCGGTGACTAAATTCGCAGGAGTCATTGGCTGAATAAGGATGATGCCAGCAGTGAAATTGAGTATCTTTCTGAAGGCTGCTTAGTTGAGTGATGGATGCATAAAATTTTGAAATATTTAGTCTCTCTCAACGTCTCTCTCTAGGTCCGGTCTTAATCCTTTGCGGCACAGTGGTAGCCCAGGCTACCACCTTTTTCTTTTTTTTCTCTCTCTCTCTCTTTAGAATCAAATTTTCACACTTTGATCTTATTTTTAGTTCCTTAGGTGTCGTAGATTTAAAAAAATTCAGAAATGATAATGGGAAATGTTATTATGATATTCTAGGGTCGTTATAAATAAATAGATAAATTTTTTAATTCTTTTCGATACAAAAATTCGTGCCTCAAAGGGTTAATAGCAAAATAGGCGATAACGCTGAACTTTCAAAATTCTTCGACAATACCGCTTCAATGTGAGTCACGTAGACTGAAAACTACATAAAAGAGAAATTTTCTATAACCTTCCGTAATTCGCTCGTAAAATAAATGGCTTTATAAATTATAATCAAGAAAGGAACAATTCGCGATGACGAATGATTTAGAGATAACAGAACGAAAAGGGAGAGAGAGAGAGAGAGAGAGAGAAAGAGCAAAATTCAAGAAGATGGGAACGAGTTGATATACCGAAATTGAGAGGTGACATCAAGGGCTGGCAAGAGAACATCTAAAGCTCGACGAATCAAGATTTACGCGAGCTTCCCCGAGGCTCGTATAGCACGCGCGAGTATATCATAATACTACGTCCCTTTGCGAGTTCCCGGGGCAGAAATACCAACGATTTGTTTCGGAGTTTCGAAAGAGCTGCTTGTCAAACAGCGCGCTAAGGAAAGCTGAAATCGCATATAGAGATCCATGACCGAAGACGAAGAGGTTGTTGCCACTTGAACGTCGGCGTTGCACGGCTTTGTACCGTTTTGCGTCGGTTCTCGTGGCACGACTTTTCCGCACTGCTTGCACTCGGACTGAGTGCCTGACTGCCTGGTTGCTGCGATTTATTACGCGGTTTGGGAAACGAGTTTCTCACTTTCCGCGCGATGCTCGGGCGCGATTTTCTAAGGTTTAGGTGGGTGGGCGCGATGGGAAATCATGAACGATCACGGTGCTCGATTGGAACTCGGCGGAAAAAATAAATCGAACCGCTGATGAATCTGTCAGACCCTTTGGCCACGTCGGATGGGACGAGTTTTATGAGAAAACCGGGTGACGTGAAACATGGCCGACACCCTTGCACCTTTTTTGATCATACGTCAAAAAGTCAAAACGTGGTAAAAATTTTATTATGATCGAAGTCTGGTTAGTACATGACGTGCTCACACGTGCAATATTAATGGAGAAAGCTTCCCGTTAATATTAGGATATACAGTGGGCTCTCTCGCTCGTTCTCTCTCTCTCTCTCTCTCTCTCTCTCTCTCTCTTTCTCCTTTCGCAGTTACCTTTCTCCCATTCCTTCATTCATATATCAAAATGTCGAAACTCGGTAAAGTGGAGAAAACACTTTTAGGATTAACGGTCGAGTCGTGGTTTTCACATAATTTCGCCAAATATATCAGGCAAATAGATACATTCCGCGTCAACTTTTTTATCGGTGTTAGTTGCAGATGTAGATATGTATAAATAAATGAATGTAAAGTAGTACGAAAGTCATGAAGAAAGTTCGTAGACTACTTTTCTGTTATATGAAAACGTGCTATATTTCCTTGTCACAAACTATCGATTACTAAAGGAATTCGAAAGCAAGCGTATTTTCAAAATAAGAGTTATAAGTATCTCAACTCGCGCGGTACATTATGTGATTTATTTATACGTATTCTGTAAATACAACGAACTATGTGATCGGCGCGCGAACGGTGACGAATATAACTTTATCGTTGCTCAGGCAGTGTAACTGCAGTTGGCGTTCGATATTGGCAATTGCGCCAAATATAGCAACGATATCGCGCGCTGTTGAAGGTAAAGGGCCACAATGTGTATGAGTGAGAGAGAGAGAAAGAGACAGAGAGGAAGAGACATTTGACATTTATATCTTGTACCTGCCATTCTATGTTAAAAAAAATAAATAAATATATGCTATCTCAATGTATAACAATACGATAATAAATCAAAATAACAGTTCGCGTCATTTTATGATAAAATGGTTAAAAGGTCAACTCTAGGAATAAGGGTATAAAATCAGAGAGGTAGCTCATGATTGAGGTAGAGATTCTGATTAGCGTGCAATGGTCCAAAAAGTTTTCGCCGAGAGAGTCCGTTAAAGTCGTCGGTGTAACAGAGAACACAGAAGGCTCAACTTCGCAAAGAGTCCTCCATGATTGGCCCAATGCCAGACGTTGATATATTACATACATGGATATAAAATATGTTTCTGGGAAATTAAACGGAATATTTAACCTATTGGATTTAAATTATTCGAAAATTTAAAAATAATTTAACAGAAAGAAGCCAAATTATTACATAATATTTCCCAATAATAACCAATATAAAACAATATAAAGAGTAATAATTATAAAATTTGTCAATTATTTTCTTAATAATCAAAATATACAAATTTAATTATCATAAAAATATGTATTCCATTCAATTGTTAAATACCCCACAAGTGCAAAAAGGCTTCTGTTCAATTCTCTCCGTTCTTGTAGAAGAGGTAGAAATTCGAACTGCAAAAAAAAACAGTTCCGCTGCGATTTTAGTAACTGGACGGATCTAAGGTTAATGTACCATTAGAAGCTGACATTTTGTCGATTTCCGCAACTGTGATATTGACGTCCCAAAGGTTTTCTCGCAAGCGTATGTAGCATGCAAGCAGCCCTGTGGTTCTCCTATGCGCCTGTCCAATCACGCCACGTGATTTAATTCGAAATGCATATACTGTAAGCGAGGTTACGTATACATTACATGCAAGAGAGTTACTCCGAATTTAGCCCACGGCTTTATACGTTCATCCTTATCCCCGCAACGATAAACTAATCGGTCTCGCGAACACGTATAACTTATCTCCTCAGTATCCCTGAGCAGCCGTCTCGAACTATCAATATATCAAAACAAGCCATTTAATGTTTTAATATAGTGTAAAAAGCATCGGTTCGTGTGTACGTGACGTGGTTGGTTTAATTGTGTCAATTTAATCTATATAATCCACACAAAGAGATTTTCAAAAAGTGAAAAAATTGAGAACTAGATGTATGAAGATCTCTGATCGATCGACAGTTTTGCATGCACTTTTTTTTCTCTTGCTTCACATTCACGTTATTCATATTCTGTCAAAAGGTTCGGTAAGCTTCTACTTATTTTTTTTAAATGAGAGACTATGCAAACAGCACTATATTACTCGTAACTTTATTCGCGCGCAACGTTCGTCGGATCTTTCGAGGCGTTATTTCCGCGCAATTCCGGCTTGTAATTTCCGCAGGCAACGGCAGCGCTTACGTGCAAGTACATCGTGTTTTGCGATGACTTGAGAGTTTTCGGAAAACCTCACCCTATTACAGTCGCAGGGTTGAGTTTGATACTCTCTTTTCAACACATATACCCTAAATATTAATGATATATGCTATTGCTGTTTACTAAAATGGAATAAATAACTCATTATTTTATAAAAATTAATATAGGAATGATGAGCCATTAATCAAGCTAGGATGTTATATTAATGAAACGTTGCTTGAAGAAACTCATTAGCAAATTCATTACGATTCAAAAGACAGAAACAACTATTTGTTCTGTTCAAATGTCATTTACAAAATATCTTGCAAAGATTGCGATGTGTGTATATGGATCAAACGAAATACCAACTAAAAACTAGTCTTAAAACTAGTCTTAAATTATATTTAATAATATCAAATTGAAACATCGATTGTTTCCGAACATATCTTAAATTCAAGCTATGCGTTCGACTGGAATAAGATTGAAATTCTCGACATCGGAAAGAATTTCCATAAAAGACTTATCTCTCTGAAATGATTCATATTAAAGAATAGAAAAACAGCATTAATTCAAACAAAGACGAGTTGCTCGATCGCGCTCATTGTGGATGAATTATAGAAGCATCTATTGTTAACTTTGTGACATCAAGCCGCGAAACTTATATTCTATTGACTTGTCGAATTCATTAGTCATGCGTTGGATGAATCATCGAATATCCTTGATTAATTTTGTAGCAGAGAGCCATTAAACAAAAACGGTTATAAATCGCTAGCTTACTGTTATTTTCATTAGTCATGAATTCAATAAATTACAGAACATCTTTTTAGCACTGTAACCCCGAATACCCAAATAAAGCACTTATATTTGACCGAATACCTGAATAAAGCATATTTGATGTCTCAATTTCATCAGTTGTGAATGCAACACGATTCTTATAAGTTCCTAGCGATGAAACTGTTAGCCAGTACTTTAGCTTTTTCATCTAATCTCATTATTTTACATTAAATCACTATCGGCAAATTGGTATATAATAATTACCGAATATAGGGGTACTCCACAAAATGGTCTCTTTCACTCCCAAGAGATCATCATGCCGCGCCCCAGGCGCTCCCGACGCTCCGGCCGCAGGTGCCAGCGTAAGCACCTGCTGGAGGCCTTAAAAACAGGCGAATTATACACTCCACCGGTGGAGAGTGATTTCTATCAGGAGCTCCTCGACACCTTTGACGCCTACCAAAGGGATCGTTCCGTGATTCCGAGTTACGCTTCGTCGCACCGATCTCCTCCGCCGTATTCCGAGAAGCTCACTCAGCGCCGATTGCCTCCGCCATATCCGGAGAACAGTGCGTGCCCCGTTCCCCTCCGCCATACGTGGAGAACGCTGCTCGCTTGTTATCCGAACAAATGACTTGAAAAGAGAATTAATTTCTCTGCAGATTTAATTATCGTAAGTGACGAATTGTAATTGATAATCATTATACATTGAATAAGCTAAAGAAATTTTATATGTGCTACATAATTTTTTTAGAAATAAAACTGAAATAAAATATCGATAGAATGATGAGGGCAACTAGTCAAGCTGAGATAAATATAACTATTCATTAAATAATAGAAATATAATAAGTAAACGTTTCGACTTAATTTACAAGTCTTCTTTAACCCAAAAATTTGATTTCAAAAGCGCGTTGATGTCTTTCAAGTTCGTGGAGCTCTTCTCTATTTTTTGCGATTCGCCAACCAGGACGAAACATAGAATAATAAAAATCGAGACGCTTCCGTTGCTAAGGCAGCGACACATAAAATCGCGCCCATCTTTCCCAAGTGTCGCCGAGCTTCGCGCCGGATTTCTGCTCGGTCCTTCGCGCGAACGTCTGGTCACATTGAGACCGTCACGCTAGATTAGCTATTCTTCCGTTCAATTAACTGTTTTTTAATAAATCATAAATATTACATTGTTTTAAATCTCTAAACTCCCTTCTCCACACCTGAACCGCGCCCGCGATTGCCGAGAGATCCACGACCTTCGATAACGCGTCCCTCCACCCGGCCGAGACAACTAATCGCAAAAAATAGAGAAGAGCTCCTCGAACTTCTGGATAGGCTGAACAAACAGCCGAAAGTACGAAATTAATAGAACTAAAACAAAGATTATGATTGTGAATAAAGAGACATCAACGCGGTATTGAAATCAATTTTTTGGGTTAAAGAAGACTTGTAAGTTAAGTCGAAACGTTTACTTATTATATTTCTATTATTTAATGAATAGTTATATTTATTTCAGCTGACTAGTTGCCCTCATCATTCTATCGATATTTTATTTCACAGTTTTATTTCTAAAAAAATTATGTAGCACATATAAAATTTCTTTATATGTGATTATTCAATGTAATGATTATCAATTGCAATCCGTCACTTACGATAATGAAATCTGCAGAGAAATTAATTCTCTTTTCAAGTCATTTGTATTTTGTGCGGATAATAAAACGAGAATTATTGATTTCAGTTAATAAGAGTAATTCTCCAAATGTAACTCTGCTTTTCTGTATAAGAAAAAGTGAATGTGTGCATATACTTCCTTTGTTCAGATATTTTTCTCGCATTTTAATTCCATGTATAAAAATGAATAATTATCACGCTATTTTACTTTTGCAAAACTAGATTAGAAACTAAAATGTATTCTTTTGCTTAAATATTTGCAATTTTATTTAAAATATATAAAGGATTGATCGTTTCCTGTATCGATAAAGAATTTTGTCTTATCACGATTGTTTTCATCTTTTTATATTTAAAATTTTCTTAATGATGAAACATAGAAATATGTAAGTTGAAGAAAAAACGTATTTCACTTTTACAAATATTCTGCTTAAAACTGATAGTAAAACGAGGATAGATAGAGGATAGCATGGTCAGTTCTTGCATTGTTTTCAAATAGGGCCTGCGGCACTTCGGGCCCGAATTAGAAAATATAGTTGTACTCAAACAGCTTTACATCAAATGGCTCGTACCCAGAACGAGCTCGTAAAAGACGTCTGACTGGTACTACTTTAGCGCCATGATACGCGGCGTTCCATTAAAAGACTACGAGTGTTGTGCGTGTATTTGTACGTGTATGTGTAAGAGCAGCAAATTCCCTTTCCCTCATTCATCTACGTAGTGACGCCTACACAGCGAGAGCATCGAGAACATGTTACCCGCTCTTTGAATCGGAATTCGTACAAAACGGAAAACTGAACAACGACGTTAATCGATCTTTACATGAAAACGTGGGATATAACTTCTTTCAACAATCATATAACTACAAAAATAATAACTAGTGTAAAAATTACATGTTTTCTGATATGTCACTTGCATTCGTAACAACTTAACATAACAAAATGCGTATGCAAAACGTAGTCGAAAACGTTATGACATGTCAAATATAAAACTCTTAAAAATAACAATTTTTTTCAAGTATACATGGCATTCGATTCGATGAAATATTAGCTGGCATTCAAGAATTAGAAGATACCAAGCATTCACTCGACGATAATTTTACTTTACGACTCCGAATCGTTATTCGCTGATTTCTCTCCAAGTTTAGACTATCGACTTTCTTTCTTCAATAAAGCACTCACATTCCTCTTTCTATGTCTTATTCCTTCTTCCGTTTCTGTCCCATGATATCTTACTGAGCTTATAAAAGCTTTTATCGGCTTAGTGGAATTCTCACTGGACGTTTCAAAAGAATTCCAATGCCAGCTGATATGATCGATGAGTTGACAAATTCTCTCGATACGTTTTATTTAAAAATAACATTATTGCTGCCATTCATCAAAATTGTAAGAATATCTACAGTTATAGCGGAAAACGCGATAATTTTGATATCGCATACGTAAAAGGAAAATTATCAAATAAAATACCATGTTAAGTATTACGAGAGTTTTATCGTGCGTGATGTATGGCTATTTTCTGGCTGATTAAAGAACGAGCCTAACTACTTGTACCGAGTAACTTGACAATTGCCCAAGCAGAGTAAAACTCTACTGACGCCAAATCTCTTATTCTCCGTGCGTAGCTTGATCATTTACATGCTCGCATTACACCTCCCATTATCGTAACTAGTAATTTCATTAAACACAGATTGTAACGGGGAACGATGCCATTAATATCCTATCGTGGTATCACGTATCATCGTTACGATCCGCAGTATAGGTTGAGTGAAACTTTCTATATTGTCTATTCATTATTCAGATATCACGTTGGAATATATCCGTATAACAGAGAATATTAAAAACAGATATCCGATTGATTTTATTGACATAACTGTACAGATAATTATTATTAGCTAGAATTAAATAGGGGCAGTTACGTCGGAGTCGTACCAACGGACAGGTCTGTTTCGATGTGGTTATTGTTGCATCGCGGTTACGAAATTTCATCAAGAACAGTCTTAAGCAACATTGTCGTTTGTCCTCCGTTGTTTGTAAGGCGTAAAATAAAGCTCGCAGTAAAGTCCCATATTGTTTACCTAGGATGACGGTGTCCGTCACTCAATCCGTAATAGCTTAACCGAGACATGCAAGCCTACCGCTCGCCAGCGCGTAGCAATTGTACTTACCACCGAGCGACAATGGAGATTTAGGAATGCGAGCTCAGCTAAACAATAGAGCTTTATGAGAACCTAAATCCACCACAATGGACGGCGGTCGCAATGTGCGTACGCCGATCGATATTTTAAGGTGTCGTCGCTGGCTTCGCGCCATCGAGCATCCCTTGTTTCGTGACACGGAATAATCGGAATTGCCGTCTTAACACTGAAGCATCAATTTGAGTGGTAGCTTAAATCAATTTAATCGTCGGCCTTGCTGCGACGCGAATACTTCGCTATTATTTAGGGATCATATAAATGTTCGCAGAAACGATATCCCGTAATTAGCGTGTCTGTTTATAGATTTGCAAGATATTATGGAATGACAAGCTTTATGTTTTTATCACTCTAATTGGTACGCTTATTATTTCATAAAACAAATTAATTACGAATCTAATTAAAAACAGTTATTAATTTAGATGTACACATATTTCCAAAGAGGCTATGTATATGTTTTGCTTGTAATATGTTATTACTTCGTATAAAATTCTCTCATGAAATTCGAATTATAAAGTATCATCCTGATATTCCTGATTAAAAGACTCGTTGATGATATCGGCGCTGAGATGCACCTCTTTCACGCTGAAAAATAGAATCGTCAAAAGCGCGGAGCTTTGTAATCACTTCTGATATTACTCTCATCGATCGATTATTGTTGCCTTAACCCATTTCTTTGAAATCTCGACAACTGCTTTATTAAACAAAAGAAAAGAAAAGAAAAGAAGAGGGAGCTATGCAAGCGGTACGGTAAATTGACAAATAGAATTTTAATCATACGTTTTCACGAAAAAGTTTTTTACTTTACTGATAGAACGGAGTAAAATATTTCATGAAACGTTACAGCGTTAATATTCGGTGTAATCTGCATCACGTTTGTGTAATTACTACTATCGTAATATATTATGAAAGAAGTATCTTCGTGTGCACAAAAGAATCCATCAAAATTATTACAATTTACTGACGCAGGAGCGTGCTGGTAATCAAGCTAGCGTGCAGATAATGGTACCGGGTATTACATCAAGCCCTAGGTGTGCATATAACGTTGCGTCTAATCGTTCAACAAAGGATGTAGTCAAATACGTTACATCGCTAGATCTTCTACACGCACGGATTATATCGTGACTCTCTACAATAACATGTGCTGGCGGAATTCGTAATTCAAGTATATTATCGTCGCATCTTGAATGATCCATTGTCGTTAGACCGAATATAGCATTTGCGTATTACGAGGCAGACAACACAGACAAATTGCCAGTTTTTCCTCCAGAAAATCTAATAACTGTTCTCTTTTGACCCGTGTCTTCGTTAAATCACATTCTATAATAATGCGTGCACGGTAAAAGCAGGAGATTTAAACGCTTTGTTGCCGACGCGACGTGATATTTTCAAAGTGAAATGGACTTTTTTATAAATTATCAAAAATAATAATATATAAGAATAATTATAATTTCTTAAGTACCAGTAAAACTCTCTTAATCATTTATATAGAATGCAGTTTACATTATTAAATATTATTAAATAGTTTTTCGAATACGAAGGTATATTCACGATGGAAATGATCCAATTGATAAAGAATATTCTGCCCGATATGTCTTCGCCTAGTTGCGTCCTTCGAGAATAAAGGCATTTATCCTGCTGATACGACGCGTTTCCCTGAGCAACAAACCGACTCCCTTCGGGAATACGATCCTCAACGATGAAAAGTGGTCGCCTCATACAATAATTCAAAAGACAACAAGATCCGCAGAGCGGTATGTCTTAACTTTCATCATTGCCCTTTTCAACGACATTATGGCCATGCCTCTGACGACTGTCAAGTATATTATTAGATGGCACACTTGTGTTTCTCTAGAATTGTCTGTTTGTGAAAAGAAAACATAATGAGGAACATTGAGTAACGACGTTAATGTGTAACTTGGTAACGAGCAATGTGCGGTTGCTTTCATTCTCGGTACAATGAATGAAACGATGAATGAAAAGTCCTTGATAACGTTTTATAAGCTTCTTTCATTGAAATAACTAAAAAATATCGCAATAAAGCGTAATACTGTGTTCAAAAATTGTGTAATCGTGAATTTTCAAACTTCGATATTTTATTTAAATATTATTAAAACTGAGATATGAAATTATTGGAGAGTAATACCTGTAATAACACACTACTGTCACATTCAATATTAATTACTGATTATACCCTGATTGGCACGTATTATATAATTTCTTGCGAGTTTCGATAGAATTACTAGGTGCATATTTTTAAATCGTACTTTATACAATTTATATACGTGATAGTTATTAAAATATTATCATTTAGCGTACATGCAACATTTATCGCTGCATCGTTCGCGTTTCCCATTATTTCATTCCCATATATCCTCACGGATTATGCCAAGTGTCGAGCTGGAATGTTAAAGCCAGATAATATTGCTGAAGTGCCGCAGCTTCGTGCCATTAATTGCTATCCAAAAGGAAACCGTTTGTCCTCGATTAATGCTCTCCTCTAATTATGGAATTACGTTAAATATTTCACGTAAATCGATAAGATATTATATTTCAGAGATCAGAGAAGAATGAGGAATTAAATGTGATTGTATAAAAGTTTAAATATATGTATATAAAACTTTCAATAATTTTTCCTTTCGTCGGACCTTTACTCGACATAAGACTTGTCACGCAATATCTCTGCATTTAATTAAAACCTTCCATTTAACTCACGATATAGAGCCCCATCTCAATTACTTAGCTTAAGCATCGAGATTGCGACCCGTATTACCTTTGTTTTCTCGGAAAATGTCGCACAGAACGAGAAAATACGCGAAATTCGGGATATAATCTCGACTAGTCGTTAAGTAGACAGGAACTGAGCGGAGTGAGTTCGGCGCAACAATTTGTTCAAATCCTCCGAAATCCCGATCCGCACAGTCGACCGGCCAAGTCCTCGGCAAACACCACTAAGGGACTATCTTGGTGACAGGAGATTTGTACTCTTGTGCTTTACCGGAGACGTAGAATTCAGTGCAAGCACATCTTTCCAATAATAACGTCGTCTTTGTATTTACGTTGAATTTTCGCGCAATTGATACAGCGTTACACTATACGCTATTGCCGCCCAATAAGATTACGGTCGAGGGCTTTTATTCTTTTATTCCAGGTGCGATCGGTTTAACGAACGGCGAAGCCAACAGCGTGCTCGATTTGAGCGAGAACGACATTTAAGGAATTTTCTATTATAAGTTCGGCAAATCCACGTTCTCACATTTTATACTAGCGCAGATTGCGCACAGCCGTGCTCCACACAGAAGGTATGCTTTAATACTCTTCCCGCACTTTTCATTTGAACCATATGGCGTCGGGGGTTACGAATCCATGATCCTTTCAATATTACGACAATCTTGTGGGAACATCTTAAGTGACCCCGGCGCCGTAGCGATGGATAATAATCTGAAACATTCCGCGAGATTACGCGAGGGTGAGCTTAATAATTCTCATAAAATGTGTAATATGTTACGTGCGCTCTTAGCTCGGGATCGTTTTGATTTGTTACCTTTTCATTCAAGAGATCATTAAAGAATCGTATAATTTCGCGCAACTGCAGCTATGCGCACGTTATTCGATTTACGCGCGCGATTTACGCGAACGTACAAAGTGTGATGTACGAGAATGTATAACGAAGGGAATAATTTAGCTTGCGCGTGCGATATGTCACGCAGACTACAGATATTCACGTTCTAATGGGACGTTTTGCTGTCTAGTGGGTCGGTCGAACGTGTTCGAACGATCGAATAAACGGAATCAATCGCTGTACTCGTTACATTCATCCATGCGCAAATGCAACAATGGGATGCTTTGTGGTATCTACGCCATTACATCGAGCGTTGAAGCTTCTCTCGTTGATCCCTCTATGGAGAAAAGCGCGTAAATATCGATTTCGACTTTACCGATTTTACGTCATAATTGCATCTGCTGTTTCGTAGAAAGCTTGGAAGAACGAATGAATGGAAAAATTGAGCAGCACGGGGTGAATTTAAGAGAATAGCGAGGAAAGATTTGATAATAAGTTAGCAGCTACGGAATTCACTTGAATAAGTATTCGTCGTCACGCAGACGTTCTGTATCAATATATGCGTATTAAGCGAAGAACGAACAACGTAACCACAGGTTTCCTAAGAGCGTGAGCGACTGCAATAAGTATGGAGAGCGTAAGAGCACGAGATTTAACCCCGCACTTGAGCGATTGCTCCGGCACGTGCCGTACTTCACTTTATGCCCCGTACTTATGTACCTCGTCGTCGGCGACTATTACTTATCCCTTTCTACCATTACGTGATAACTTTTCTTCAGTGAACCGTCAGGTACATAGTAAGATGTTGTCGATTTCTGATAGCATCCTTGCGCGAGTGCGTCCTAATTTCAGACCACATTTCTTTTCGACAGCTTTTCCATTCTTTTGTGCAGCGTGCAAAAAAAAAAAAACGCGCGCGCGCGGAATATTCCTTGCAAAAGATGACGTAGTATTCGGTTAAATCCGTCGGCAGAGTTAATGATACATGGGGAATAAACTGTAAGCGCCTCCGTAATAGCATCCGCCCGCGCGAACTGATTTACCCATTGTGTATCAACCGCATCCGCGTGAAGATGAATCTTGCGCAATAAACTCGGACAACGGCTCGGCACCGGATATTTTTGTATACGCTCCTCTCTGTACAATGGGCCGTATTTTTAGCCCGCCGGTAGTAGTGGTGGCCTATATTTATTTCTGAACGACGGGGATCCCGTTTTCAGTGGTACTGCGTTTCTCCCTTCGCCAGGTGTAAAAAAATCACACTCTACTTTTTAATATTTTTCCCCCGCGCTATATCGCGCGCTTTTATCGCCGCGGAACCAATTTGTCGTTCGGACAAATCTCCCTCTGTTCTCGCAATGTCCCTCTTGTCACATCATTTAATTAAGACAGCTCGTATTTAACTGAGCCCGGTTGATTTGAGAAAAACAGCCGGACGTTCAATGTGCTTCCATTGCGACTTTACAGCTCGCAGAAAAACTCGGGCGATGCAAATGCGCGACATTTTCCGACGCGGTCGCAAATGCGAGCACAGAGTCTCGTCGACGAAACTACGGTGATAAATAAAAAGTATCTGTATATGAGAGAGGCTCTGCGCGCTCGACGAAATTTTTTTCCGGGATCACAATGTTTATTGGACTTGTTTCGCGGGTGTAAATAACATTGGCATTCTGCCGGATACCCGCCTGGACCGTGTTTTCCGTGAATTGTAAGTGTATCATAAAGCCACTCTTGTGCACGTTAAGTTCACCGTAACATTACGTTACATGTGCAACGTGAACGTTTCGTCCAACTTGTACCTTGAGACTTGAACGTAACTTTGCGAGTGTTTTTTTTTTTTTAGTCGCGACATACAAAAATTTAATATTGATCTTCCGTTATACAAGCTTAGCATGTAACTGAAATTCCCGCGACAGTCTTACGTCGTGAAAATGTCGCACATCCGCACCCTTATGTTTTTGAAAAGAGGCAATTTGTGCTACTGAAAACGTATCATGTATTATTCTCGATTCTAAATAAATAAGAATTGCTCGCGACGTTTCCGCTATGGACGTAGATATGCAATGTCGCGGATGCGCTCTTAAAATTCTGATTCACTCGTGTCACATTCCACACGGCTGCGATATGTTCTATCGCAGCGCTTTTTAGATGAAAATTATAGTTTAACTTGTAACAGTGCAAAAAATTATTATTATAATTACTATATATAATGAGTCGCCAATTCGTCAGATTAAACGAAATATTTTAGATTAAGCTTTGTTACATATTCGTTTCGAAATTACGTAATGTATTACTTCTTGGAAATTTTCTAAAATAAAGCAAGATAAAAAATACAGTGCGACATTTAAATCAATGATCCTACAATAATAAAAATACGTAGCAGTATTGTACAGCATAACCTTTTGCATAGCACTTTGCTCTGTTTATTGTCATTATCGTGGAGTAACTGTTATCTACATTAGATACGACAGAGAAATTTGGCAATCTCTTACTTTTTATTAAATATCGAACATCGTACGTGATTCGATATAACGGGATGTTATCAGCTTCGGCCAAGGCTCGTGACCCGTTTCTCTCCATTGTGTCTTCTGCACTCGATCCCCTCCCTTTCGCGAGTTATTGTCTTCGAGTGGAACAAAAATTGCATCGATGGCGGTACCGGCCGACTCAAGCGATTCGATATGAGTCCAACTATTTCCATTCGTCGACTTCAAAACGGCTGAACACCGTTCGCATGGTTCTGATTGTAAAGGAAGTATCCACTCCCACTTGCCACTTGACCGTATCGCGTGAAACTACGTTATACGTTTGCCAAGTTTGCGACAGACAGATTGCTACGTGACACGTACGAAGTGTTCGATCGATCGGCGAAAAGGGTCAGTTGGCGATTGCTACCGTTTTGCAATAAATAGACAATATAACAAATTATTTATTATTCTTAATAACCTTTTTATAACTGCGACGGCGATTAAGTGTGACTGATGATTATAAATTTCTAAAATATTGTGTACGACAACATCCTTCTTAGAATAAGTTTATACAGATAATGGAAATTTTGGTTGTAATAAGAAAAGTTTGTCATAAAAAAAACAAATCGGCAACATACACACACGAAATGCCTAAGAATAGGCAAAACGAAATTTGCGATAAGAAAATGTACTTTAGAAGAAAAGAAGCTTTTTTTGAAAATTGCAAACGGTAGTTATGTATGCATAAAACAAGAATATGAGGCTTTATATTCTACTACGTTTATATAAAAGTTTATACATTTCCTTGGAGCGTACGCGAAAAGTGAGAGCGATTTTCGTGGAGAAAATGAGAAGTTGCTGTACCATAATTACGAGATAATTATGACTTGTTCAAGAGCAAGAGCTTTCGTAACTGCGAGTCATTTTCTTCCTCAACGTCATTTTGATTTTATCCCCGGTAAGAATCTTTCTACGATGGGCCTAATGATGAGCTCAAGGATTTGTAATATCGTTGCGCAATCTAACGCATTCACGGCCACTCGCTTCTCGCCATTGTACTCGAGACGTTCTATCGATCCCGCCTCGTTTTCTTCTTCCTGCCTCTTGCTGCCTTTTCCCTCCCGTTTCTCATTTAGCGCGAGAGATTGCAACGGATACGATTTCAGCTTCTTACCGACGATTACTTACGCGCGAAAGGGAATTTATGGGATAAAACGCAAGCATCCGTCCGCCGTTGCAAGCAAAATACAGAACGATGAACAAATTTGCCGTCGCTTTCCGACAGTAGAGAGAAAGAGAGAGAGAGAGAGAGAGAGAGGTTTGCATTGACAAATAAAGTTGTCATCTGCTTTGAACGGCGGACCACCATCCGTCGAAAAACGACAGGGAGCTGAAAACTCATCGTAAGAGGTACATGAAAGTAAAACGGAGACGGGCGAAAGTAAAGAACCGTGAACCGTTGTGAGCAACGATAAGAATTTACACTTGCATTTACTGCCAGATCCACGACGACGACCACCACGAGGATCCTTTTACATCCGTAAAGAGTGCTCACTAGTGACAATTGTTTGTAATATTGCGGTAAGAGCAATATCTTTAAAATCTTCGAGCTCCTTGTACTTTCGACCCACATATTCTAGTCCCCAGGCATTTACCGCCTCTCTGGTGCAGTGGTATTTTTCAATCGCGAAGAACGAGTAGGACGTATCCTTTTTTACGTTTTCCGCATGCGTCCTTATTCCTGCAGAGAAGCAAAATGGCTAACGGTGGGCGAACGGTGATTTGATGGACGTGAAAGAGGATAAGAATGTAAGAGCGTCAGTGGTGGCACTTTTCGGGAACGGAGGGAAGTGGCAAGGCCCACGGATTCGAGAAGCGAGCAGAGCTAGCTTCCGGTATTCGCGGCACGATTCGGCATACTCTTGTCGTCACATTTTATTTGTAATACAGCTACTTGCGTTGCAGAAATCGCGGAAGAAAGCCTGCCGGCTACGCTGCAACATTGAATCGATAAAAATATGCGACAGTGGAGTATTTTAATTTTCTATGAGTACGCGAGGGATCTTCTTTTTTTCTTTTTTATTCCGACCGATAGTGTTTAGCTCCCTGTCTCAACTTTATTCGTGTAGCTTCCTCAGAGCCCTTGCTCTCGTACGCTTCACTGGCTTCCTTTCTTTCCAGCGTTTTTCTCGCTCCGTAGTTAAGGAAACGCGACCCCAAACCTTTTTCCGAAACAAATCCGATCAAACAAACTCGACAGGAAGAACCCGTATTGTTGTACCGAGTATGCGAGGCTTTCTTCTCGAGTTCGAATTAATTGAACGTTTTAACCCGCGCGAAAAATCCGTCCCGTCATCTTTATATTATTACGCCAGCATTGGCCTTTTTTCCCCACAACGTTCGTCCCCTTCTTATCCGTTTAAACGCCGTGACTCGCCCGTCCACTCTTCCTATTCCCCTTCTCTAACTCTTTCTCAATGAAGAGAAGTATCTGATTTTTGTCCGATTAAAAAGTTTAATTTCAAAGTTTTGAGAGTAATGAGAATACAGTGACGACGAGCGCGCAAACTTCATCCCTCGTTTCTTATTAATAGAGTGCTGAATATTTCAATTGATATATGCGGATACATTTCGAGAGATTTTATTTGTTATTGTTATTTTAATTTTTTAATACTTTATACATTATTATTTCACTTTAAATAAATAATTCGGAAAAATCAGTGTTTGTCACCGTATTCAATTTTTTATTATTATTGGCCGATAAAAAGCATACTTCACTCTAACTTTTGAAATATCTATTTCGAGTAATAAGAGATTTATCATTGATTTATTACGAACGTGCTGTATTTTCAAATAACTCACTCAGCATTCCATTTCCATCCTGTACCCATTCTCGATCAATTTAATTTCCTTCCTCCTTTTCACGGAGCTCTCTCTTAAAGATGACAACTGATGGGTTATTTGCTTTTGAATACTTTGATTCAACAACTGAAAGTAATCTAATCAAGAGTAATCAGACTAAAAGGCCAAGATGAAGAGAGAAATTAAAAATAATTATTTGCTAAAGCTAACAATTCGAGATCATACCTAAATACAGGTTTTGCTTCTAATAAAACGGACCGCTAACAAATTTGATTCTCTCATTTTTATGTTTCGTAAATTTAACTTACCAATCGAAATAATTTACATATTTTTATCTGTCTAAAAAATAATTAATAATAATGGAATTTAAATAGATGACAAAAACAAATAGAAATTATCTTGAGCTTCTGTCTCGTGTAATTAAAAGAAGTCTATCGTTAAGATTTTTAACGACATAAATTCTATCATGAAATTTTATTATACTTTGTAAGTAGAGAACGCAATCCTAACAATTTTCAAAACAGTTGCCTAACATATGATACAAAATCTTTTTTAGATTACAAAACATTTGTGTCTTGTGGCAATATTTTCTTTTAGAGAAATTTTACGTTGCATGAAAACATTGTCGTTCTTACGATAATTTCTTTCGATGGTTTTAAAACAGTTACAAACGTTTTTAATTATCACGTTGTTAATTAAAACAAATCCGATACAAAGTTACGAGTGCTCAACGTTCTCAAGTAAAAATGTGAGATGAGACTAATGTCGCTTCTCTCTTATTTCTTTTCTTTTCATGCTATTGTACGTGGGCAGCATAAACAGCGATTAAGTTCTTCTAGAATAAATCGCTGAACCGTATACATGCATTATAATTCGCACTGTTAAGAAGAAAAACTTGACAGATTAAAAAATAAAAAAGAATCGAAAGATTTTCTCTTATATACTCATGCGTTTTTTATGAGATTGAGATTCAAAGTGCAATGAAATAATTAAATATTGATTCGCCGAAACAAGTGGAATTTAAATTTAGCAAATGGATTTTTTAATTTATATATAGATTATTTTGTCTCTCATTCGACTGGAATCAATACTTATCAAAATTAAATTATTATTTATATCAAATTATTTTTAAAACACGATTTAATAATTTCTGATTAACAATTTTGTCTAGCATCAAATATCTTAATGCTTATAATTGTAGACAATTTTCAGATCAGAGAACAGCTGCCCAACTTAATCATCTACTATCGTCCACTACTACAAAGTGCTTTTCTTGTCTTCTTTTTATATCTTACTTTGGACCGTCCCACTTTGTTTTATCCTTAAAAATTAATTAGAAAGAAACTTGCGCGACACTTTTATCGATCTATCTCAGAGTTTGTCATTTCACGTCACACACCGTCTCTTGATAAAAGGTGTAATTGAACTGTTGTTGAGCTACTTCACAATGTCTTAGCCAGAGTCAAATTTTAAATTTTGTGTATATGACACACGATAAATAACGACGATACATCTTCGTAGCGTAGATATATATACATCTTCGTACATATCCAACCACTCACGTTTAGTGCTTATAAAAGTCAAACAGTTCAGTAGAGCGGTTGTAGAGTTGTGAATCAAGACCACCGACTTAAGCTCGCTTTCTTGAAAAAAAATAGCATTACGAAAGATCATCATGGATAAGTTATGTGAATTTACAATTTATCCTTATACTATCTGGGTTTGAAAAACCAATTGATTATTTACATACGCTAAGAGTATATGATATATTATATGTTAAGATTTAAATTTTAATTTCACGTTGCAAATTATTCCATGACTTCTAAAATATCTTTGACATACATTTCAAGAGTATCCAGAATATAGAAAATAATCTATCACGTTACGTACACATACACACACATGCATGTATGTATGTGTTAACTCTATGCACCATGCACTGTAAACTCCTGCGGGTTGCCACTGCCCCTGTTCAATATTCGCTTAATTTGATTAAAACAATAAAATAAAATTAGCGACATATTGAGTAAGCCTTACTTAATATGTTGTTAATTTATTTAATTTAACTTCCGTGTTAGTCGAAATTTTTATCTTCCTTTTAGTCAAAATTAATAAAATATTAAGTAGGAGCAGTGGCGACCTATGGAATAGTTAAAAATGACTCAAATTGAGTCTAATTTGACATTACGAATTTAACAGTGTGTATTTATCCCATATCGTAAACGCACAGAAAGACCTTATTCATAAGTAAAACAGAAAAATTCCCTTTCTCCATGTGTAACATACAGGAGAGCAAGCTTCGCAGGAGAATTTCGCACGAATGCCATGACGCAGTTAAATCACGCTGCCTCGTTGCATCGTCATGAGCCTTTTATGCTGTCATGTTATAGCGACGATATAGCGAAGTAATGCAATGAGAAGATGCGCTTTTTGCGACGGTACAACCGCCCTTTCTTATAACCACCTATCAAAAACGATCTGACATCTAAATTATATATTAAGCCATTGAATATTCAACAAAAGGTACTTCCTCATAATTATTAAATAATATTCATTCAGATATTGGGTGTTGTATGGAGGGCGACGTGAAGAGAAATAATTACAGCCTTCGGGATCAATCGCGTTGCGCCACGCTAACAATGGATCGATCTGCGCAATGTAAGGCGAGACGCGAAAGAGGAACTAATCGGCTTTTACATAACTTCGTACTTGTACTGAAAACTGTATGGCGCCTGCCTTAAACGACATTAGTCGTACTCTTCGCTTCGAAAGCGTCTTAATATATAAATAATGACAAAGAACATTAAATCTTAACGGCTTTCTGCAAGCAGCCATCCTTCTTCCACGAGTGACCTACTTTCACATTATTATTTACACATTATCAGTGGTGGCGTCGCGAAATGTGAAATCGTTGTACGTAACTCTTCAAGATTTTGTCAAATGCATATTAAAGCGAAACGCAATATCCGACGGATACGAGGACGATAAAAAACTCAGTCTAATATGTTCTGTATTTTTTCTCATTAAATAGCCATGCTTCACAGCTTGTAGATTTTAAAGTGATTGTACGGTTTGTAAGTACCATGGTTCTCGGAAGCCAATCCAATATACTTTGTATTTTATTTCAGTAACTAACATTGCTTGTATTTCTTATTCAAGATGTACCAAGAGACGTTGAATATCAAAGAATACCAAGGAATAATTAAATTGAACGTCTCCAGGATAGTACTTTTATCTTATGATAGATTAAATCCTCTTTAAAAATTGTTTTACCTTTGAATATACCCTTCACGTCTGCATTGCGAAACGTTAAAATAAAACGTACACATAATATATGACATTTTTCGATCGACTAATAGTTAGAATCGATCGTAAATAATATAATAACGCGCAAATGACAAGAAATATGATGTGAGATGAATATACGCTCTCCTATATAATATATAAAATGTGTCCTATACGATGCTTTAATTCATTGCATTAATGCATTACATTCATTATCCACGCGCATAAAATAGATCATTTTTTAACATTCTTTTCTTTCAAAGTTTGTACGGTTAATAAACTCGCATGATGATTTAATTTGTAAATAAATTGCTACACAATACCCTCACTTACTTATAATTAATTTTTTTTTTAAGAAATCAATCGTTTTAGATTGTTAGATACAATTATGAATAAACTCACGTTTGACTCAACAATAAATTTCGAATTTTGCATCGATACCATCCGACACGAAGCCTTGATGAATTTGCCGGAGCGAGCCAGAGGCAAACACAGGACACGACGCCGTCAAGTGATTCACGAGAGAAACGCGCATCGGATACCAGAGCGAACGAAAAGGTCAAAGCTCGAATAGCGTATCGCGCGTGCATTTAAGTATGCAAAGGATCCGCGTAAGGGATGAAATGGCCTGTGAAGAAGCTGTGCGGGTCGCCGAGCGAGCGAGCGACCGGACGAGAAACGAACGCAGACGCCGGGACACCCGGGAAGATACGAAGAGATTGCGGAATGTGGAATGTGGCACCGCGGCCTGGAGGTCGGGG